>JAJIZL010032879.1:0-51632 GCA_023969395.1 Amblyomma maculatum | reverse complement strand
TGTGGCTGTGCATCAAGTACGCCAGCAGCATCACCCACAGGATAGACTGCCAGGGTTTCTCTTCATGGAAGAATGGCCTACTGCGGTGCAGCGACGACTGGTTCGACATTGAATGACGTTGTTGGCTATAGTGAATAAAAGATGTGTGCATAAATGTGTACAAAAATGCCGGTAAATATTGTCCTTGTAAAGTCACTGCTGTATGAATGGCTGTCAGACTTTATAACTGGCATGGGTTTTGTTGTTACTCAGGGGTTTATTTCACAATGCTGATGTTAGGGGCCATTTCTGTTTTACCTGCAAATTTCTTTTTCCAATTTCCTTTTTGGCGTATACTGTTAATACATTTTCATTGCCACAAATATCCACATACTTTTATCGACAGCGCCCTTGTTCTTTTCACGGTAAAATATTAAATAAAGAGTTTTGTTTGGTGTACTTTGTTGTTACTGCATCTGTTGGAAAGAGCACCTCGTCTTCAAAGCCTAAAAGAAAAGTGCGATGGTGGTAGGCACACCCTTTTCACCGTACCAACAGTGAAACTTCGCTTGGCAACATTGCTTTGCAGCGCGGCAACATCGTCGGGGCTACCACATGGTGTAGCCCCTATGAGCTACAGTCGGCTGTCTTTTGTACCCTACGCCTTAAATCGTTTTCCAGTGACGCAATTATGGCGACAGCGTCATATCCACGCTAGCAGCCCACTGTAGAGACACGTGGGGTCAAAAATACTTGCCTCTTAATTTCCTTTCTAATCTTGTTTGTAACAGCATATGTACCATTATCGCGGCGAGAGTTAGTTTCTCCACTTATTGTCAGTGGTGAAGCCCGAAAGCTGTACCGTTTTGACTGCGCAGCGTGCAACACGGTACAGCTAATGTGAGAAATAAGGACCCTGAACTGAGATTTAATGTATTCTTCAGGTCTTTACTCTTTAAGACTTTTGGTGGAGCGCGGCTCTTGGACGGCAGCAGCCAGGTACGTACAAACACTGAGATGAATTGCCCTGATGGCAATTCATCTCAGCGGTGGAGCTTGTTTTGTAAGCATTTTGCTCGCGACCAGAAATAATTTTAATTGCGAAATTAGGTGAATGTCTAGTTAAACAATTGCTGGTAGACCGGGGTGGATGCTTCGCCCTATCGCTTGCTATACGCTCTCGCTCAAGCGCGGCTTAACAAGCAAGAACTTCGTAAGGAACAGCAGTTGAGAAAGCTAAAGGTTCGCCCTGTGTGCGTTGTCGGCTCCGCCTCCCTTGCACGACAAGAACCAACCGCACCACCCGCAGCACTATGCAGCATTGCGCGCTGGCTCGTTTCCTCCGGCATCCGCAAAGATAATAGAGACTTTTAGTTTAGCGCTACGGCTTACTGCTACCGCGCGAGCGTCAGCACGCATGAGCAGATCACCCGATGGCGACAGATGGCGCCACGTTCCTGTCAAATTTTAGTCAAATTTAAGGTTCCTCGATGCGCACCCGCTCTCGGGCGCGCATCGAGGCACCCTAGTCAAATTTCGGCGAACGCCACTCGCGGGGACCAATCAGCGCTTGCTGTGCTAATGGTGCGCGGTAGCGGTAGACGGCCGAGGTGAGCGGCAGCGGTAAACTAAAAGTCTCTAATGTTGTCTCAGATCCCTTTCCTCAAAACAGTTCATTTCAGAGCTACAGGCTTTTGTCTAGGCGATTAAAAGATATACTATTTGCTCATACCACCCATTGAAATTTTCCCATTTGGAACATGGTGCAAAATGGACACTTCTGCATTACCTAGGCTACTTCTGGCCAAAGGACGCGGTTTATTCCGTATTGGATAAGCGTTCTTAATTTTCAGTCAAGGTTATTTTTATTTTTGGTGAGATAGTACTTTCCGATTTTTTTATTTTCTGATTTTCAGTGACCGTGGGGAATATGGCGTTTTCGTCTTGCAAGAGCCCGGCTCGAAGCCCTCACTTCTCTTGCTAATTAGGCAGCATGTGCGGAATGCGTTAGGCACTCATTTTGTCTATCAAAGCTATAGTGCCTCACGTCTGGAGGCTTCTTCGTGTCTCATTTCGGTTAGACACCAGCATTGCGTCCCGCCTGCAGCGCTGCTCATAGGAAGCTCTCCCTTAGGGATGGAAACGATGGGTTTTATTGTGCTCTGATACGACAGCTCTGCTTGGCAAGATGTAGCTGCGAAGAGACAATTGGTTATCTCTTGTGTGTGTCCCTTGCTTCTGCCGGCAGTTTTTGGATCTGAATGGAATTAGTTTTCACCCTTTAAAAGAGGATAAGATATTCGTAGAGCAGCCACAGCAGTCGACTGCGCAATAAACCTACGAGGCACGGTTTTGTCACCTGAGAGCGACTGGCATGAGAGAAAAAGAGTTTCTGTCCATTTTCCCATCTTCCTACCCACTGTTGTGATAGGGATGATTCCCCCGGCTTTCAAGGGGAAGGAGGGAGCACGCAGAAGTCCGCGCTGCTCAAAGATACAACACGGGGAACCGCACAGCATGGATGGAAAAGGAGGGGCCAAGAATTGTTCCCGGTGGCCGCACAGCAGTGACCGCCGAAGTACGTATTCTCGTATTGAGACAAACAGCTCATTCGCTGTCTTTGAAGGCTTCTGCGTTACTGCTATGTTTCCCGTAAATTTCTGCGTCAGGTTTACGGTTGAAGTTCGCCGAAATCCAAGAACCAGAGACTACGCCGGACAGTTGCAAGCAGCCTGCTTATGGGTTTTTGCACGTTGTTCCATAATCTCTTTTCTCTCTCTCTCTAAACTGTCCATGACACTCATCCCTGTTAAAGTTAATTTTGCTTCAAAATTAAACAGAGATCTTTGTGAGCTGAGTCACTTCGTTGAGGACCCCGAGTATCGTATTTCCCGAACCACCGCACTGGCACGACACTACCTACCTACCTAACCTACCCACCTACTTATCCTAAATACCTAACCTATCTAACTACCTCCCTACAACATACATACATATCTTATCTACCTACATACCCACCTACCTGCCACCTTCCTAACTACGTGCATACATTATACATGCATGCATCTATACATACAGTCATGCAGCAATACTTAAATGCATATATCCATGCGTCCTTACATTCATCCATGTATCCATACATACATACATAAATAAATACATACCTCCCTAGATACATACCCTACCCGCCCAGGTGGTCGAAAGTTTCAAAGTATTCCACAACGGCGTCACTCATAGCCTGAGTCGCTTTGGGACGTTAAACCGCACAAACCGAACCAAACCAGATTCTTACCTACTTACCTTCCTATCAACCTACATATTTGCAGGCCTACCTAACAGCCTGCCAACCTACATATATGTATACATACATATAAACACAGATGCCTACCTATCTACATTGTAGCCACCCTACGGGTGCTCCCGGCGGCGCATACCTTCGTTTTCACCATACTCCTAAGCAGACTGTTACCTTTCTTCCTCACTGCTAAATGGGGGGAGAAAATTTGAAGCTCTCCACGTGCAAGCCGTAACAAGTGTCCCTTCCTTCTACTTCTCCCTGGCACGGCAAAGCTATGAAATCGCGCTGGAACTCGAAACAACCATGGCGCTCTCGGCGACCGTTGAAGGACAGCCTGGCCAAGCTTATAGACTTTGCTTTATCATGTGACCAACTACACTACGTGCTCCAAACTGTGTGGTATTTCTCGTGCTTAATATTCGAAAAATAGAAATTGGTAGTCCCCGCCATTCTGTTTGCGTGTTTTCTTTCGTCCTCGTTTTTCACGCTGTGATTTCGCCACATTGCAAGCACGGACTGCTGCTCTACCTCGAAGCCCCGCTGACAGCTCATCATCAGCAAGTCACAACCACTCGACACGTATCCGCGTTTACTGCTTCGATATTACCTGCCCGCACTGATGACATCATCCGGTAGTCCATCCCTAAAGTACGTTAACGAGATTGAGCACGCCGGTAGTTTTAGTGCGCTTGGTGACACTGAGCAAGGAAGGATGGTTATGTTTATTTTTCTTCAATACAAAATTGGTGAAAAAAATCTTCTGTTTAGTCTATCGGGAAAACATTTAACCGTGATGGTGCAGCCAAGCCCAATTTCCGTGTTGTTGCTTTTTTGAAATACCTCTGATTGGATGCGGGTGATTTCAATAATTTTATTAACATCACGAGATCGATGTTTTTGAGCCATGTCGTGTCCAGCCAAAGCCGCCCAGAAATTCAGCCGGACGCCAAACTTCTCCGGCGAACGCCTCCTTCGCAAAATCTGGATACTGCTCTGCAAAGCACCGGTGTACTGGAGGCGAGTCGTGCCAAGGGGAGAGAAGCGAAGTGTTTGAACATGAGCTGAGCATCCAGACAGCTCGGCGCCGTGGCGCTGGCGGTGGACCCCTTCTCGCCCCACAGCATATTTGAAGCAAGAGCACAGCAAGCTTTCCCATTGGTCCTGCGAAAGTGCTGTCATCTGATTCCACCATTTGAGCGTCAACGGTTTCTCGGTTTACGGAGACTCAAGTGCTTCCGTTCGAGACTCCGAGTGTGAGTTCGTCACTAGCGTCCATAGGGAGTAGTTCGCCCCGTGAGAGAGCGGACGCGGCGGAATCTCCCCGGCCGTCGCTGCGCGAGAACAGTCGTGTATGGCTATGTTAGCTTTCTGCCCCAGAGCCGATCTCATTGTGTAAATGCCTGTAAATAGTGTATAAAGCCTTTTCTTCATCTCCCCAGCGCCGACTAGGATTCATCGCTACCGCCCAGGGAGCTGACAGCCCTCGTTCACGATACGGGTGACGAGCGCTACGCAACCAACTCCTTGGCACAGCCCTGTTGACAGTTGGCTACTGTGTGATAACCCCACCGGCACAACAGCCAGTAATTTATTCTTTGCACTTGAGTTCTCGAAACTCAAGTATTTTTTAAGAGAAATGGAGAGACACGTTCAATCCGAGTATATACTTTGAAACCTTGCGCTGACGATTTTGACCACAGCCACAGGAGAGCTAATCATTTTGGCCCCAAATAGGGGAAAATGGTTCACTAGAATGCTGTCTTGAACTTCTGGAATCTAACTCGGGACAGTTATCAATGCGAAACAAAACACAGTACTGCAAAGATCTGTATTGGAGAAATGCGAAAGCATGTGCGTTGGGTCATGCTTTCGCGAACAGAGCCAAGCAAGGCTTCCGCCTTGACTTCGACGCGGATCTTGGTTTTTGACTTCGACGCGGATCTTGGTTTTAACCACTTCGAGGGATAATAGAAAGGCAACTGAACCTACCGAATGTTAGCCTTGAGCGGTAGTAATCCTGAAAGTGTCGAAACGCGACGGCTGATCTAATGTTTGTCTACAGATATGTCTACATTTCCTCGCCCTCACAAACCGTTATTTATTGCGAGACACGAAGATCAATTCTTGCAGTCATATTTTCCCTATATGACTACTTATCACAGTTCTTCAAAAGTGCTGTGGATAAGTTTTGGTCACGGTTACTGTGTTAGCACGAAAATCTGAACGTTGACATCTGAGGATATCGTTTCACATTGTGTTGTATATTTTCTCCAGTAGCGATGCTTCATCGCAGTTAAAGCTTGCTTGCTCGAAATCGTGCCGTAATTTGCTTTTCAAGGAGACAAAACGTAGCAATGGTCCTTCAGTAAAACAAAACGTCAATAGCCTCAATTTCTAACTGGCCTGTAGCGGCGCTATAGTTTCCGTAAAAGTACCACAGCGTGGCTTGCAGCCAAGTTGGCAGGCAGTTGCGGTGGCCAAGCTGCGCATTTAAGCCAATCTCTGTAAACTTAAGTTCTTCAGAACTTTAAATGTGAAGTAAAAATACTACATGTGGAAACAGAAAGCTTACCATCTGACGACCACATCAACCAGGTCCCGCCCACTAGTCTGGCCATCCTACTACAAGTTTGCTCATTCTGAAACCAGGTGGCGCTCCTTATGCGATTTTAGTCGCGCACCCTGGGCAGCGGAGCTTTGCTACAGCAGGGCATAGGGTAGACTACGTATGGTGGCCATGTGTAGAATGAGGGGTGATACTGGATACCCCAGCGGCATTGGTGGTGCGCATGTTTTAAGGCCATAAAATGCAGGCAAGTATAGCCATAAAATCTTCTTGTGGAGAGGGATGCCAATGTGACCCTGGCGCTGTCGACAAAACTAGGCCCCATCAAATTGAGGTATCTTGCAGGGCAACATCTTTGTTTATGCTGCAGGGATTTGTGATTTTTGAGCAGCCTTCCTCGCAGAGTGTGTTGCTACTCGATAACCTCTAAGAAGTGGTCTCATGGGGCAGCGGGGCTTTGAAGCAACTCTTAGTAATTGGCATACATGATTGAAGAGTAGCTCTTTCTACCACTGTCATTTTTTCATCCTGGAAAGCAACTGAAAGTTGTTTTTGGGCAGCTCCAAGAAACACACATTGCAGTAGCACATCGAGCAAAACGTTTTATTCAAAGTTTTAGCTGATGAATGATAAGAACTGTACTGCAACTAAAGCGTCATGTGCACACATAACAAAACAAATATTTGTAGTTCAACTGCATACAACCCAGAAGCCATTCCAGATAGAGACCGGGCATTGTCGAAAAGCGTACGGATACGTACTGCGAGGGTAGATTATGCCAACACATTTCTATAATAGAAAAAAATATGTAAAGTCATTGGCGGAGATAGTTTTTGTTCTGTCGTTAAAGGACTGATTAAATTAGCTAAAACTGGAATAGGTGGTGGCGGCATCAGACACACAGGTATGCATAATGGTGCCACGAATAATAGGGTAGTTCTTCTTTCAGAGTTTCTTTTAGAGTCTTGAAAGGGCATTGATTTATTTACAATGAAAAATATCTTTAATCCCTGAATCGGTCGTCAGATCTCTGTAGGAGGTCATGATTCTGAGAAGTGAATCCCTTGCAGTAAAGCAATGCAGCCTGTGGCCGATTCTTCCATCATACTCAAGGCGCCGACCCAGGTTCAGGCATCTGGACAAGAAAAGGAGGAAAATGTAAAAACAGCAGTCAAGAACAAGCTCATATGAGGCTACGCGATCTAACCAATGGCAGTCAGTGCTTATTTTTCAGGTGGATTTTGTGTGTCGAATTGCGATTACCGGCACAAATACCATTTTGTCTTGTTTGTTTCGTTGGCCTTTTTTTTTTTTTACAATTATGACACAGTGGCTATTTGGGCCACTTTGTGGCAGGCTTAGTGATGTATTAGAGAAATGCATTTTGCTTTTCAACTTGCTATAGTCGTACGTTTACGACTAGGATAAACTGGCTAAGAAATCTCAGAGGTATGTAAAAGAGGTCGTCAATCGATGCATCTTCATAAAAGAGGAGTGTATACAATGCTATGCATCTTTATAAAAGAGGAGTATATAGAAAGTTAAGCTATGCTGCACCAAGGCGAAGGTTGAGCTCATGTTTAGTTACACTAAACTTCGGGTCAAAAAAGGTGATATGGTTTGGTTTGTGGGGTTTAGCGTCCCAAAGTGACTCAAGCTGTGACAGACGCCGTAGTGGAGAACTCCGGAAATTTCGACCGCCTGTGCTTCTTTACCGTGCACTGACATCGCAAAGCACACGGGAGCCTTGCTTTTTGCGTCCATCAAAAAGCGGTCCCCGAGGTGGGGATTCGATGCCGTGTACTTGGGAGCAGCAGTCAAGAGCTGTAAACACTGCGCCACCCCCTTTTTTTCTTTATTGCATAATTTATTATCAGATTTTACACATAAAGAACATTACTCCACACACACACACACACAAACACACACACACAGAATATTACGCGACAAACACACAACATGGGTTACAACCACGCGATTTGGGCTGCGTGATTCATTACAAATCAGGCATTTGTAGCAACACTTCTATTCTCGGAAGCCACTCAGGCACTTCGTCTTGTGTCTTGAAAACTTCAATAACACTCGCAATGGCTTCGCGAAAATACTGTCGTATTTTCCTCGCATCACGTTCTGCATGCCTGAACGCCATTCTGGATCGCCAGACACTGTGCAGGCCCAATAACATTACCATGTCCAGCGGTAGCCCATCATCATCTTCAATTGGTAAAAAATCGAATTTCGAATGCACCCACGGATAGGTCTTTTTTAATTGTTCGTTGTAAAATGTTCCAGAAGAAAAAGGCTTCCAACAGTCTAAGAAAATGTGTTCTACAGTTTCCGGTTTGCAGCATATGAAACAGTGATTTCCCCAAGGTGCAAAAAAACTTTCATTTCTAAATAAATACACTAGAAGTTTACCACTGCGCCACCCTAGCGGGGTTAAAGATGATATGAAAACTACAATAGCTGATGCTGTAAAACATACACAATGAGCGATAGTGTCCAGCAGACAATGGTGCATTGGAAACAATAAAGGAATACACCCATATAGGGCACATATTGATCACAGATCTAGGGTGGCCATAACAGTGAGACCGCTAGATAATAAGATTGTGGTAGAACACATTTTGCAGACTTGCTAGTCATTACTAGCAGCTTAAGAAAACCCGAGAATAGATCAAACCATATATTCATTGTATTGGCAGCACTAGGAGATGGGGCTGCTATTGTGATCAATAAAAGGTTGGAGATAAAGTTGTGTATGATGCGACAAGTTATCGAAAATAAAGTCGTGAGGATAACAATAAGGGACGCCACGATGAATTGAACATGGGTTGGACGAATAATATGAGGAGAAAGTAACCGACATACCATCAAGGGAAAAGGTAATTGTAATAGCATATCAGCGCCCAAAGAGAGGCTGTTACAGTAGATAAGGAGCATAGAGGTAATGTGGGAGCACACGATACTCGACATGTATTGAGAAGCATATTTTGTGCGTCTGATTGACTCGGCCCGTGCGATAAAATGTGCACAAATATGAGTGCATCAGCGCCGCCGTTCTTCCTGTTTGCATAAGCCTGAACGACCTTACCTAGCTGGGACGTCATTGAATCGAAGTAAGCGTAACATCGCCTAGTATCCACGTTGGCATCAAAACGCTAAAAACCCGCGAGACGCAAAAACAGACCTACCACACCAGGTCTCTCACTGATGATACCAACCAGCTAAAACGGCATCCTGACACTTTCATTTGCTTTCTGCAGCTCATTTTGATGGTCGCACATGGAAGTGCCAGCAACGGAACGTTCTTTTGCTAGGCTCGCCAGTCCGCTAATACTCTCTTGCAGTGATGACAAGCCCGGTAGCTACAAATGAAGACACTGGCGTTGCATATGAATGAACTCTTGAGTCATAGCTTCCTATATTATCCATGCCCAGTCTTGGATAATATAGGAAGCTATGGAACTTGCTTTTGGTGCGTCACACGAAGCGGCGCCAACAATTTGCGCTTTGAGATAACAATTATAGTGCCTATATATTCTAGGCACTATATCTTGAACGTCCGCGCCGGTGTTGTTGATCGGGTATGTATGATATATAGAAGGCTAAGATCATTCTGACTTTCGCTCGGAAAAGAACTAAGCAATTTGGAGCCCTCGATAGCAGGAAGGGTTCCCGTCGGTTGTCGAAGTTAGAATGCCGTCCGATACAGCAGTGCTCAGCTTAAAGTCACCGCAGAAATGTCTAGATAAATCAGCCAAGATATTATGGAAAAGTACGGAAACAGTTGTGCTTGCTTGCGGTCGTTCCAGACTGATCTCGGCGCATCTTCCGATGGAAAGAAAGTGATAAAGGAGAGTCTCACAATACCAAGCATGAACAAACAAAAAGCGCAAGATCAGTCAGTGCGCTGCTGTCCAGTGATATACTAGAGGCTGTTGAAAACAACAAATACAGATTTCAAATGTCCGCGTCAATACAGTGAACACCGTGTCATCAAGCTTCCACCAAGACTACACGTGGTTTGTAAACACCACCAGTGAAATGCTCCCAGAATCATTGAAGGGTGTACGCGTGTTAAAGTGTCTCGTTTTTTGAAGACTCATGTGCTCTCATGCACATTTCGGACTGCTTATCAATTCCACTAGGATCAGCTTCACCAAATCTGTCAGCCCTGTGCTGTGCTAATTGGATTTAAAATCTTCGGTTTTCCTTCTGAACGCTTCAGCAATGTTAACCGGCGACACTGAGCTTTTTTCGTGAAAAGTATTACCTATATGACGTCTCCTTTTCCATCCTCGCCTCAGTAAATTTCCGGAGCTCGCTGTCATTTTATAAGTGAAGTCATCAGTTCCAGTCGCTGTTTAAATACTAATAAAAAATTAAGTAATGTATTTTCTGTGAACAATACTTACGACCTCATCGCTGCGTCTGCAAAACACCGCACTCGCCAAAAAAAAAAAAAAAGGTTCGCTTTATCATTTTTATATGGACATCACTCCTAGGTACTTTTTGAAGGTATATTTTTTTTTCGCATCAGATTGAAGGCACCTCTAGGGATCAAACGCGATCATCTTCCGAATATACACAGAATGAAAAAAAAAACACAGCGTAACTATAACAGTTCATATTTCTCCCGGCAAAATTCAGCCGAAGGGACAGATCAACTCACCAAGAATCTCATTTTTCTCCGGCAAGGTTTCCTGGTCGGAGAGGTCCGGAGTGGCACTGAGTGCATCCAACTCAGGCTCAGTTGTGAGGCACAACTCTGGCAAATAAGCTGGAAGGAGCCCTGGAAAACGTTTACAGAGAGCATTCAAGGTATGAACAATAGATCGCCCCCATTAAGACGGCAGTGCTCTGAGAAATTCTGGAGAAAGGGATCGACAACAGGCCTCTTGCGACAGCGATTTTTTTAGCCCACGTGTAGCAATAAAAGAAATACTTTGTAATGAACAACTAACAACTGGAGTTGCAAGAGTCCACAGCGCTAGAAGAGAAAAAGTGTGTGAGGAGGTTGGAACATGCCACAACCGATGGTTTACAGCTATATAAAGCAGTTTTTTAAGAGCATGGCTCCTCCATGTCAAGTGCTTAACAGGTCGCATCATGTGCCAAAGCCCAACTCGATGCCTCTTGAGTTGCAGCAAAATTTTGAGGATGGTTTCAGACTGGCCGCTTAGTTCCCTTCACCTGTTGTAAAGGAAATGAAAAGTCCTCTTGCCATGAGCAGCAGACCAAAATATAGAGCATTACACGAAAAATAATCGTCTGTAATAAAACGCATAGACACAGGAATGATGCAAGAATGAAGCCCATACCCTTTGTCATAAAATCATGGCGCATGACGTCTGTTATGCTCGGCCTCTCTGCGGGATTAGCCTGCAACATCCACCGGACGAGGGCGCCTGCATCCGGAGACATCGTGGAGGGGAAATGGCAGTCATTGTCCGTAATTTGGGCGGACGACTTGAACGGGGTTTGTCCAACCAGTAGCGTGTAGCTGCGAAAAACATTTACATGCCAACTACAGATTTTCTCTTCTTGGGCTCCAAGATTACCCCGGAAGGAGACTGCAGCCATAAAATTAAGAGGCGCCTGTTACTGGGAAAGAGAGCCATGGCTAGCCTTGACCGCCTAGTAAAGAGCAGAGCCATTACACTGCCAACCAAGATCCGTATAACTCGTGCTATGGTCTTTCCAGTTGTGATGTATGGATGCGAGAGTTGGACTGTGAAGAAGGCTGACCGCCGAAGAATTGACGCGTTTGAATTTTGGTGCTGCGGAGACTCTTGAGAGTTCCTTGGACTGTGAGAAGATCAAATCAGTCAATATTGTCGACCATAAACCCTGACTGCTCATTGGAGGGTCAAATTCTAAAGTTAAAGCTCAGCTACTTTGGTCATCTGATGAGAAGAGAGGAGTCGCTGGAGAAAGGTTTGATGTTGGGAAAGGTTGAGGGCCACCGGAGAAGGGGTAGGCAGCGAACGCGATGGTTAGATGGCATCCTCGAGGCGCTGCAGACGAAGTTATGTGATGTTAGGAAGATAGTGAGAGACCGGAAAGCGTGGCGTGATATGGTCCATAGGGTCATGAAGAGTCGGACACGACTGAACTGAGTCTCGGAGGGAGTTCGCAATATCTGTGGAGGTCTTAATGTGAACGGGTTACGGTTTGTCATGGCAGTGCCTGCTCAGCCGTGATGCGGTTAATTGCATGAAAAGCCTTCCTACCGAATTGTATCGCATATTATATGTTGCAACCATCGAAATTCCGCTGAAATACCGTACACCAAGCTGCAAGGCTCAGATATTGGACAGAAAAGTTTAAAACGTCATTTTTTTTACATAAGAATGGCGCTTCCCGTCTACGGATTGTCACCATTGATTTCCTGCATCAAAAAAAAAAGAAAAATGACCAAGGAAGTGCTGAATCGACAGCGATGTGCTTACCACGGGGCCAATATGGTGCACATCATTAATTGGTACGTGTTTTTCCTTGCATGCGTGGGGTAGGTCAAGTACCAAGAAAATAGGGGAGGGGGGTGAAATCTAGCACGGTTGTCTGCATTTGTTCATGCACAAAAGTTGCGCTGACAGCAGCTTTTCGCATAGTCGCCATCCGATTTTCTCAAATCTCCACAAATGAACTTTCCTGCATCGTAGAAACTCATATATCTCGACGACTAGGCTGGCAGGAGGGACAGAAGTTGGATGCTGAGCTGCATACTTCTACTTATTGCCTTATATCCTGCAGGCGCCCGGATAGCCACTTTCATATGCCACTTTTCACAATTGCAACAGCCCCAAGAGGGATTTCGTCCCCGAAATAAAACATTGTTTCTGCACAAGTTGTTAGTTATATTCTTCTACTTGACACAAGTCACGATCAGCAATTGGTTATGACATTCTCTTGTCCTCTGTCTCTTACGCTGTATTTTGGTTAATGCTCTAGAATATTACCTTTTACAATAGGCATTGAGCTCTTTTTATTTATAATTACTGTAACTTGTTGGGAGCATATCGGCTTAGGCAAGTGTTACTCACATTATGCACCCTATGGACCAGACGTCTTCTTCGTAACTGGGGCGCTTCATGGCCAAGATCTCGGGGCCGGTATAGTCGATGGTGCTTGCCATCCCGTTCTTACTGTTACCCTCGCAGCTTACGCGAGCGGAGCGTCCGAAGTCGGCCACCTTCAGTTGCATATCTCCGGTGAGCAGCAGGTTAGCGAGCTTCAGGTCCCAGTGGACGACCCGTTCCTGTACAAGATACTCGCAAGCGAGAAGCAGCTGTCGCACAAAGTACCGCACCTCAACCTCCGTCAGCGTCTTGCGGCAGTTCAGCATTTCCAGCAGGGACTGCGAAATAAAAGCATCAGTGTACCTTGTAGAACAGCCTTAAAGATACCGCAGTCTGAGAGAACCGGAACAAGCCCACAACAAAAGAGGCTTGTCCTCAAGCTTACGGTCGATACGTGGCGACTGTAGCAAACTGTAGTAGACTTGCCGGTCTCGACTAAGAGTGATTCAAATATTTATTTCCCAAGTCACAAAATACACTGCCGACTTGAAGTCATCTGAATAAAAAAAATCTAGTGGTCAACACAGCGGAGGTAATTTTTGCCAGACTGTTTCTTGCGCTAGTTGATGGAGTTTGCCCATTGTGGAGCAGCCTGAAGAGCAAAAAGACATGCACCTAAGAGCTGTGTCTCTCACGTCCATGCATGCAGTGTCATCATTTTAATAAAATATATTCCATAATTTATGATGCTGTGTGAGATTCTACACAATTTGTTTGAGATTGTACGAGAAAATAGGGAGAGCTTGTCTCGAAGAACATTTTCAGTAGGGATGAACTGCACGATATATTAATGTAATGCTCTTCGACTGCTCACTGTGTCCAAGGTGCAGTGTAGCCGCCTGCCTTGCTTGACGACCATTTAGCTGACATGTTGTATAGGTGGTGTGCACCATCGTTTGTATGCACTGCACCCACTTGGCGCCCAACTACGCCGCCGGCCGCCATTTTCGCGATGCACGTAGCCGACGAACTTCTGCCAGTCCTGCTCCGAAATGCTTTCGTCGTATTACGGTGGCATCGCGTACCACATTCATGTTATCGCTTAGAATCCGCACGCACCGGAAATCGGGCCTGTAATTTTCGCACTCGATATCAGCTTGAAAATGCGCCATAAACAAACGCCACTTCCCTACTGAAAAAATTGTATGAGCCAATAACCTCACATTTTCTCACACAATCTCACTCAATTCGCATAAGAAACCACATACAAGTCGCATATATTTGCATAAGATCTCATAGTTCCTTGCAAATTACCATAAATTATGCGAAATATTTTATGATAATGATGTCCACCGTATGAGAGTCTATGTGATTTGGCAAGATTTTGTGAGGTTATTGCCCAGTAGAACTTTTGGCTTTTCAGTAGGGTTGGCCCATGCGCTGGTTAGCGCTGCTCGAGCCCAGGTACGCGAAAAAGGCGCAGCGACGAACGCTGTTTGCGGATTCTGTTTTTTTTCTATTCCGGAATGAAAGTTCGGACAATGGTGACAATTGCCGAATTCCGAAAATACGGAAAGCTACATGTGGTTCTGCGGCGGTTCTACGGGGCTCTTGCATTACGACGTATCCGTGCAGAACCCTTGATTTTCATCTCTTCTGCATATGTGACATAGACGTAGCACTTCAGAGTTTGCCCTCGGGGTTAACAGCAAACGTTTTGGACGAGGTGCAGCCAGAATAAGCTTATGATGGGCACCAATCAAGTTTCCCAAAAGCTGTACGTACGAAATAACATGTGACCTCGTTCTGCTTTGGACTAATTGGTCCTTGAGACAGGCGCTTTGTTTCGCGGGGGTGTCTTAGCCAGCCTAGCGATTACTTTTTTTTTTTCCTTGTACACATGCTAGAAATCTATACTTGCGCCAGGGCGAAAACAAGCTCGCCGCCTAGCTCGGTAATCTGCCAGTTTAACTATATCAATGCACTGTACATGCACTGTGCTACAGATGCTAACACGAAAGACAGACACGGCAGAAACGTAGCACTGACTACCAAGTATCGGATACACACTCGCGTGTCGACCATTGTCAAAACAGATGGCGCACAGTGCAAAAACAAACCACCACCATGCTCTTAGCCCGGTTTGGTACCTTATAATTATTAACCGAGACAATTAATGGACAGCACAACATTAAGGCTGGTAACAATAAGGCTTTAAAATTTTGACTGAATTATTTCACGGAAGCGCTGCTGCATTGACCAGTATCTGTGTTTCGAGTCAGCCCACGGCGTCGTTGCACCCGTTTGTCGAACTCGGCTCAAGCAGCGCTAAGCAGCGCAGCTGCCCATCTGACATGGCGTTTATTTGCGACAAACTTTCTTGCTGCTGTCGCGCGCAGCGACGGCCAGCAGAATCTCCCGTGCTCACGATTTCCGAAAGGCAATCTCAATCAAGCACGCGATCAAGAATGCTAGAGCGAAGAAAGCATGCTAGAGGAGACTTTCGTCTGTTCGGCGTGCACCGGGAGTACGGCGGCGGGCAACGTAGTTGGGCGCCAGTGCATACCACATGTGGTATGTGCATTTACACAAACCAGTGAAGCAACACTGTCACCATATCTTGTGCCCTTTCCTACGCACTTGTCATTACTGGACTACACGCATTGTGCATGTTGGCTTTTCCTTCCCTTTACCGAGCGAATATAATTAGTGTACCTACATAAGATGGTAAAGCTGAGCAGTATGGGAGGTGAGTGTTCTACAGGGTTCATGACGTTGATATTCCATCCATCGGATGCGCTAGGCATATCGCCTCCCGTTTCTGTTAGAAATAAAAGAGCGGCTTCTGTCTCTCGACGGACCCTCCTGTATAGCCAATGGCTTCGAGCCATTCTCAGGTTGTCGTGAGCTACCCCCTTGCACTTGCTACTGTGGCCTTTCCTATCTATGTTGCTCCATTGTCTGAGCAGTGCTGGAGGGAATCCTTCCAAAGGTAAAGACTGGGATATTACATTAAAATGTCGTAGAACACAGAGAGCTGAGGTTGCTTATTTACGGCTGAAGATTGCCCCGTTGGCTCAATAGGAGCACAGAGAGCAGAAAAGCTACCTTACCTGCTTCGTGCAGAGCTCCAAGATGATGTACACGCAGTTGTTGTCTTCAAAATGGGAGTGAAAATCAACGATGTGCTTATGACGTAGGGATTTGTGAATTTCGATTTCATTTTTCATCTGTAGAAAACAAACTAATTAGCAACGACACGTGTGTTATTTGGAGTCTAAAATAAAGAAAGGAATGTGGGGAAAGTAGCTTAAGTGCGATAACTTATGATCCACACTTTGAGAAGCTGCTTTGATGGCAAGGGTACTGAGCCCAACTCTAGTAGGACATTAGATTTTAAAAATACCGATTGGTAGCAGTGGATCATGGTCCGCGGGGTCCTATCTTATATACTCCTCTTACCGGTCACAATAATAAACTAAGCTACGCTTTTGAATTTCGACTCTGCAAAACAAGGCCTGCGTGAAAATAACGGAACTTATAATTGTTTGTAATGGTTAGCTTTTTATTTAGGGGCCAGATAATATTCAATGGTAGACCACATTCGTGAGAAAAAAATTATGTGCTGCGCCTACAGAACCGTTAAGCTACGTCCGAGTATAGCGTTATCTTATTATACACATTCGTACTCCTGCTTTTGCATCAAGAACCATCTATAGATATTAATCCATGGTAGTGACCAATGTCTACAGTTAAAGAGGTGCAGGCACTCCTCTGCGAGTATCAAATGGCGTTGGGAAAATGATGCTAACCTGCAAGTATGTTAACGCGTCCAAATCAAAAAGAATTAATCTAATTTGTATGAAACAAAGGTTTTATAACCAAGAATTAAAATTCGATATCACTACCCCGTCCGTTTATCGAAGTATATTAGCAGTTTCAAGGTGGCTTTTTAAGCTCATCACTGCGGCTACAAAAAAAAATCTATGAACCCCCTTCTGTCTATGATCAATCTCTTTCTTGGCATTGATGTCACGAGTTTGAATGCAGTGACAAAAAATGTTAGGTTGCGCTCACTTACTAAAGAAACGTTTTTTTCTGTCGGTCGAAATTACCATATCAGAAACAGGCAATACAACTATTTTGTTCTGCAATCTAATAGTTTCATGAAGTCTAAAATTGTCCACAAATCTGCTTGATAAAATACAAAGTCCAGTATAAATGAACCTACATGCTGCTTGAGGCGCGACGAGTAAAGCGTCTCCTTGCGGACGATTTTGCCAGCGTAGACCACGTTCGTCTCTCTGTCCACGAATTCGTAACACACTGCATGTCCTCCCTGAAAAAGAAAAGGCATCCTTTTTGCACGGACGTATACAAATCCCAGCAAATGTTATAGCACTACCTTAATGAAGCTATTCTCCAGAACACAGGTATTTATACATGTGGATACGTGGATACGAAGAATAAGATTGGGATGGAGCGCATTTGGCAAGCACTCGCAGATTATGACTAGCAGCTTACCAGTATCGCTCAAGAGGAAAGTATACAACAGTTGAATTTTACCTGTACTCACCTATGGGGCTGAAACGTAGAGGCTAACCAAGAGAGTTCTACTTAAGTTGAGGACAACCCAGAGGGCTATGGAACGAAAAATGGTAGGGGTAACATTAAGAGATTGGAGGCGTGCAGAGTGGGTCCGAGAAATAATTCAAGTTACCGACATTCTAGTGGAAATTAAGAAGAAGAAATGGACATGGGCAGGACATGTAGTGCGAAGAGAGGGTAACCGATGGTCGCTTAGGGTAACGAACTGGATTCCAAGGAAATGAAAGCGCAGCAGGGGGCGACAGAAAGTTAGGTGGGCGGATGAGGTTAAGAAGTTCGCAGGGGTGAAGTGGATGCAGCTAGCACAGAACTGGGTTAATTAGTGACATATGGGAGAGGCCTTCGCCCTGCAGCGGGTATAGTCAGGCTGATGATGACGATGATGATGATACGTTGGCTGGAAGGCGTAATGGGCTCCCAACCTGTGACGCATTCGCTGTACGATTGTGGTAATCTTCCGACGACGGAACTGCCCAGATATTCGCATGTTCCATGGGATAAAGGGAGAGTCATTTGAAATCCAATATGGTTTGTGACGCCGCATTAAAGTTTCCGAGCATATATATCCTGGCATGCATCGCAACCTGCATTGGCGCAAATGAGGACAGTGTGTGCTAGCTTGTGGACCGGGAAATGCCTCTTAAAGTGGCCCATTTATTGTGGTAGAGGGTGAGGACGTACGGTCGTTCTCTTTCATCATAAAAGGTCTCTGTGCAAGGGTTGATCAAAATCACCCATAGTACGCGCATTGGGTATTCTGAAGGAAATACTGGGCCCCTGAAAGCATGTTGCAGCAGGTGTGGCACTCCGCGGAGAGTGTGTGACCGCGAAAATAAAGACGCCGGGGGAAATGCCCGATACCTGCACGAGATATATGACGAATCTAAAAGCCCTGTTTAGGGCATACCATTTAATGGAAAATATTCCACGCGTTTGCTGTGGCAACAGCACCATGTATGGAATGCGGTGCGCTAAACTGGCCGCAATGTTACAGCTAGATCGTAGACAGTAGGATCGTGACAGAAGGAAGTGAATCATTGGTAACTAAGACATAGGCACATGGTCTCCTTGCATTTTTTACCTTTTTTTACATCGAATCAGTGCTCAAACAAAGACGCCAAAAAACTTTCAGTGCATCTGTAAACGTACGAAGCTAAAAAAATTCAGCATTTTGAGATGCCGAAAAGTGATCTTTTATACACGCGTGATACGTCCATCTGCGCTGGCATGGAGGAAGGAAAAAACTTAGGAGAGGCCCTGATGTTACTTTTTTGAAGCCGGCGCGGCGGCGCCGCGACCGGACGCTGCAATCTCTCTCCTCCTTCTTTACCCTCCGCATTTTCGTTCTACCCAACGCTCACGTACCTCGGGCCCTTAGCAACGCTGTTGCTAGTGGCCCGAGTTTTCATAGCAACAGCGATGCCGTTGCTAATGGCCCGAATTGACTAACCCTAAATTTTGACGTCACTTCCGCCACACTTTCTCTAATGCATTGGGAATGCAAGGGCCTCTCCTTAGTTGTTTCCTTCCTCCATGTGCGCTGAGCTCACAGACACTGTCCCATTTCACACCTTGATTTACCACGTACTCTATCGCATCTGGACGCATAGACTACCACGGAGCAAGAAATATGGGGCCTGCATAAGACACCACACATACAATGCACCAATAACAGTCTGGAGTGCGCATTTAAGCCCCGGCATTTGAGCCATCGTTCAGCAACGATTTCAATTGACAAGTTGTTATCAAGGCCGTGTGGAAAGAATTTTAGCAGTGATTGCAGGGCAAACAATATAATGTCAAATTAAAATATAGCCATTAATTACCACCATTCCGATGGCACCCGTGCTAGTGAATCGTGGTGCCTGCTGCAGATGTAGCTCCAAACCTCCACAAATATCTAATCGCATGCAGTCACAAATTTTTGTAGTGGCTCGAACAACGAATGGTTGTTACCTTTTCCCAAAAAGTACCTACACGGTTATGTGGTTGTTGCTGAAAAGAGGTGTTACCATCAAGTCTTGAATCCGACATCATAAAGTCAAAATTATTACCCACCAATGGTATTTGAGAGGTCACCGGGGCTAAAATTCGTGCTAGAAACCATCATAGCTTTGTATTATGAGCGGGAACTCAAGGGAGATTGCACACGGGATTATCTTGCCATTTCCCGGACAGTTCGAGCGTGGCGGCAGATAGGAAACGTGGTTTCTTCTGTTTTCTTTACCCGGACTGCTTTTTGCACCTGTAAATGGGTATTATGCCCATGCAATACAGAACCCTAGCCAAACACAGTAATAGGCCATACGCACTGTGCGACACAACTGGCAGACCGAAGATATTGTTACCGGGAAACGCGGGACCAAAGTGCGCTCACTGACAAAGACGACGATCGAGGAACGCGGGCACGACAAAGCGTTGAAAAAGAGAACGACGCTGAGGGAGTAGATTCTGCACGGCTACCGAAGTCTTAGCGTCCAGTTCAGCCCATCGCAGTGCTGTCACATTAAGTACATCCCCGTAACAATATGCTCTAAAAACATACTATCTTATAAAGGACTAAAGAGGGAGTATTAGAGCGTTTTATACTTCTGTCACACGGGCAAGTTCCAACTCCTTCGAACTTCTTTTCCATAAAGGACCACGGAGGGAGTTCAGCCCTAAAGGAGTTGTCGCCGTGTCACACGGCTAAGAACCAGCTTCTCCGAGACGCCGTCGGGGTCCCATTAGGCGCTGTTCGTTTTGTGTATACATATAAAATAATCAAGTTAAAAACATGTGAAATAATTTTAGCTGCTTTCTTTTCAACAGTTTGAATTGACTTTAAAATATAAACGCATCTTTATTCATGTGAAAGGAATGCGCTGTTACTTTTACTAGCATATCGTGTTTGTCTGTTCTGCTGGCCACAATGTGCTTGTGAAATTCTTGCGTGCATGCTTGAATTTTTGCACATTTACTTTTTTTCCATGCTTTGCGTTATGCTGCAGTATTAAAATTCGTTAAAAACGCAAAGTTAATGCATAAGTACTTCTTTTAAAACTTGCATAAAGCTCGCGGGGAACCAGAGTACTCCCTTTACCTGCTCGAGGGAGATGATTGGAACTCCTTACGCTAGGAACTTCCTTAAACTTCCTTTCCTAAAGGACTGCCGTGTGACATGGTGCGTATCTCCATTGAGATAAAGACTACCTTGGTTGAAGGGAGTTAAAAGGAGTTCAGCCGTGCCCGTGTGACAGCAGTATTAGCTTACCGTGATCTGCCACCGCGCGTTCCGCTGCGCATGCCAAGACCCCCTCGACGCTGATAGATGGCGCCACGTACTGTATGTCAGCACATAGACATGCCACGTCGGTATCAATCAGCTAGTTCGCCCCGCCCACGCGCAGTACAGGGTCACCATGGCGGATCGCGGATCACGATAAGCTAAATCTTTCTAGTATGCCACCTACATCATTCCGTTGTAGGGCTCAAGCTTAATGTAACTGGGTGTGCATATCCGGCGTGTTTTTGCATGTTTAACTTGTTCATTTCTGGATAACACAAAATGCTTAATTCTTAATTTCTCGTTCTGTACGGGCGTAAAGATGAGCGCGTACGTTTTGTGCTCTCTTCTACCGACCTCTTGTACAATTTGTTTCTATGCGCTGATTAATGAGTACGTGAAAGACGCAGCAGAACGTAAAGTGAGCTCTAATACCGCTGTCACACGGGCATTTCGAAGGCCCTCGAACAAATTGTCTATCGACTCGAAGGCCTCAGCCAGTTTCCCGGAGTTGTTATTCTCGTGCCATTGCCCAGCTTGGACGGTGTGCGCATGCGTGTTTTTGTATGTGTGAGATGAGGCGTATCACCAAGCGTCACGCTTATGTGGATGTGACAAGCATTTAATGTCAGGATCATCATGACTCATTTAGGGACAGTAAAGGTATGTATAAAAACTATATAGCTGTACGAGCCCCGTGATCATGCATTGTCTAGAGACGTTCACTTTTCTGTCCTCACTGGATGATCGGTTAATTATCTGAGCATCTGACAAGACATGAATGACGAAGATTTTATGACTGTATGACCGTTTAACGATAGGATAAACCGTGATGACATGATTTGACAAAAACTTGTTAAAAACCAAAGAATCTGGTAGGTATTAAAAATTCTGTTTACCCTCATTGCATCTTTACAGGATAAACAAACAAAATAAAATTCGGAATAGCCTTGCCGGGGTGGCACAGTGGTTACGGCGCTCGACTACTGTTACCGAGAGTGCGAGATCGAATCCCGGCTTCGATGGAGGCGACAAGCAAGGCGCCCGTGTGCTGTGCGATGCCAGTGCACGTACGTTAAAGAACCCCAGGTGGTCGAAATTTCCGGAGTCTTCCACTACGGGGTCTCTCATAGCCTGAGTCGTTTTGGGCGGTTATACCCCACAATCAAACCAAATTCACAATAGCTATAACATTTTGCAAAGCGGAAAACGTCCATAAAATACAATTATGTGTACCTGCATAAAATGAAATAACATGTTGTATAGACCTACTCAAGCTAAACAAAAAGATATGCCAGAAGTAGTTCGTATCATGGTATTAGCATGTAAAACCTTGCAGAAAACAAAAGTATAAATTACTTTTATATCTAAAATGAAACTTTAAATGTGACCCTTAAGTATTCACTCGGTGATATATGGCGCTCAACTCTCCTGAGGTGAAGAACACGATACCGTTTGCTATATGTCGGTGCAGGTTGATAGTACCTCAGGTGGTTTAAATTTCTGACGCCCTCCACGACTGCTTCGTCACAGCCGACGTCGCACAATCACAAAGGGACGTGATTGCTACATCAGTTGAAATATGCAGTGGTAAAGATTTCTCAACTGTGACAAATGCAGAGCTTCAGAGTAAGTATCGAATAGAGCTAAAAGAGAAAATAAGAAAAATAAGCTGTGTTTGCTACGTGCCCCATACCTGAAGTATAAGCTATCCAAAATCAATTTGCACACTTAAAATTTGGCAAACAATGCATGTAACGCAGACTCAAATGCATACGCTGTTATCTTCACTACAGTTTCCGGGACCCCGGTAATAACCCTTATGTCCAGACACGCTGTATATGTTTAAATAGCGACATCCAGCTAGGAAATCGCATTTATGTCCAAATGTTGTAAATACGGCCTTTCAAACGTATACGTTCATATTGTTACGGGGATATACTTAATGTAACAGCACCGCGAGATGGGCTGAACTTGACGCTGAGACTTCAGTAGCCGTGCAGTGTCCACTCTGTCAGAGCGTCGTCCTCTTTTTCAACGCTTTGTTGTGCCCGTGTTTCTCGGTCGTCGTCTTCGTCAGGTTCCCGCGTTTCCAGGTAACACTACCCCCCTCGGCAAAAGGCAACGTCCCGGTGCATATTAGGCGTGCGATGTGGAGGGGGAGTAATATGGCTTTAGGCGGGCGACATGTGCGATTTCGGAAGTGGGTGTAGCAGTCGGTGACTTTGGGTGGAGCGGTGAAATCTCATAGGTCACGTCGGTCACTGGGCGTAGTACACGGTAAGGACCTGTGTAGTGGGGCAGAAGTTTTTGACACAGCCCCACACGACGGCACGGAAGCCAGAGCAACACCAGAGATCCGGGAGGATAGTGCACATCGCGGTGGTGAGCGTCGTAGCGGTGTCTTTGAGCTTCTTGAGAGATGGTGAGATTGTGACGAGCAATCTGGCGAGCAGCGTCGGCTCGGGCGATGGTATCGCGGGCATAGGTTGTGACGGGGCCAGCGGCGGAAAGCAAAGTGTCGAAAGGCAGTAAGGGGTCTCTTCCAAAGAGAAGATAGAATGGAGAGTACCCAGCAGTGTCATGACGCGAAGAGTTATATGCAAAGGTGACAAATGGCAGACTAATATCCCAGTCGCGATGACTGTCGGATACGTACATTGCGAGCATGTCGGTGAGTGTGCGGTTAAGACGCTCCGTAAGGCCGTTCGTCTGAGGGTGATACGCAGTGGTGAACTTGTGCCGAACGGAGCAAGAACGAAGTATTTCCTCAACAACTCGGGAAAGGAAACAGCGGCCGCGGTCGGTAAGTAGTTGACGGGGGGCACCATGGTGTAGTATGACGTCGCACAAAAGGAAGTCAGCAACGTCTGTGGCGCAGCTGGTTGGAATGGTGCGAGTGATCACGTACCGCGTGGCATAATCGGTGGCCACAGCGATCCATTTGTTTCCTGACAAGGACTCGGGGAAGGGCCCTAGGAGGTCAAGTCCAACACGAGAAAATGGCTCAGTCGGGATAGCAATCGGCTGCAGGTGTCCAGGTGGTAGCACAGGGGGTTTCTTCCGGCGTTGACAGAGGTCGCAAGCGGCTACATAACGTTGGACAGAGCGGTAGAGTCCAGGCCAGAAGAAACGCCGGCGCACGCGGTCGTATGTGCGTGAGAGGCCAAGATGACCAGCTGTAGGGGCGTCGTGCATTTGTTCGAGAACGGCAGAGCGTAGGTGTTGGGGAACGACCAGAAAGTGCTCAGCGCCATCAGGTCGCATGTTGCGGCGGTATAGCGTATTCCCATGAAGGAACAACAGGGCGAGGGAAGAATCACGGCTGTGTGTGCGGAGGCGGTCGATAAGAGAACTGAGAGTTGGGTCCAACCGCTGTTCGTCGGCTATGTGGGAAAAGTCCGATATAGAGAAGACACAGGGGTCCGACTCATGGTCAGTAGAGGAAGGGGGATCGACGGGATAACGGGACAGACAGTCTGCATCCTGGTGAAGCCGACCGGATTTGTACACAACGGAAAAGGTATACTCCTGCAAGCGCAGTGCCCAGCGGCCGAGGCGGCTGCTGTGTGGCGAGGGCGAGGGATTGCGGCGAGGGTTCGACACAATCTGACGCTGGATCTCCGCAGTGGCCGTCACCTCGGAACCGTCACGATGAAAACCGACGCGGCTCCATCTACCCCGCACCTCCACCAAGATGTTACGGGGATGTACTTAATGTAACAGCACCGCGAGATGGGCTGAACTTGACGCTGAGACTTCGGTAGCCGTGCAGTGTCCACTCTGTCAGAGCGTCGTCCTCTTTTTCAACGCTTTGTTGTGCCCGTGTTTCTCGGTCGTCGTCTTCGTCAGGTTCCCGCGTTTCCAGGTAACAATATCTTCACTACAGTTTCCGTGACCCCAGTAATACTCCTTATGTACTGCTATAACGGCACACACACACACGGCCCCATTAAACCCCATAAAAAAGTAATTATTTTCCTATCCCGACCATTGCCTTCTACTCAGCGTTGTAGCAGTGGGCTAGCTGAGGACTATTTCGAAAAAAAATAATTGCAAGCGTTTGCGATGATAGATTTTCTTGCCTCGGGGCTGCACGTTGTCTGTTTAATAAAATTCTTCTTTCAGCCGGAAGCCAAACTATATTTACGCTTTGGTTAAATTCGGGACACACACAGACGCAACGAACGAGGACGGGACTCGTGTTTGTGTGTTTCGCGCATTTAACAGAGATGAATAGTTACAAACTAGCCCAACAAAACGTTCTTAAGATTTTTATGCGGCTGGCCTTCACGGTAGTTTTCTGCTGCAGGAAGTCCAGCCCAAAACTGTTCTTTGAAAGCAAGCATTACAAAATATTATTCCGAGACTTTAGCAGTGCCAATCCAAAAATTTTGTGCCCTCGTCATATCGTCAGCAAACACACGTTTTATCACAACGATCCCTACATGTCCCTTCCCGAGGTGCGTAGGTTGGGTGCCTCGATGCGCATGCTATCTTCCGCTGCCACCGGGCATCGAATGGTGGACGTCGTAGCTGACGACGCAGTTATCTCCGCCCTGCACGGCGGCGAAGTGTAGCACGCATCGAAGCGGTGCCTCGATGGCCAGCGCCGCTTTCAGGGTGCCAAAAGTAACCTGGTAACGGCGCTTTCCTCACACCTGAAGAAAGAGCAACACCCCCTCCCCCCCTCCCCCCCCCCCCTTGCACGTTTTACCAAACGCTGTCACACACAAGGGCATCAGTTCTTACCGTAAAGGAGCCCCGAAACGATTTTTACGCACATTGTTTTGCCTTTTGGTTACGTAAATTGAGTTATGGTGACACTATTAACGGTGGTTGGTTTGTGTATTATCCAGTATTTAATATTTTAGTTTGTTCGTGAAAGCGAGTTCGGACCACTGATGGTGCCCGGCACACAGCGGCCATTTTTTTGGCAGCGGATATGACGACATTGGGTCCGATTTGATGATTGGATGAACAATAAATTCACGGCTAAATGAACTCATGATTAATGATATGCTCTGTCATGTTCTTGCATTTTCTGATATACTTACAAAACCGACATATTTATTTTAGATCAAAGCACTTAAAATAAAATGTTACAAAAAAAACGCTAGAGGCTTGAATATTCCCTTAAATGCCAAGAAACATGCCCCATTACTCGGTTTCCTTTGTCGGAGACGAATCATAACCTTTCTGCTATAGTGTTCCAGTAGTGAACTTTATCTTGCGTAAGAACCAGCGGCAGCATCTCCGGCACAACACCAAAAGCATGGAATGCAACATACCTTTCCGAGAAATTTGCCACGAGTGTATTCCCTATGCGAAATCGGGTCGATCACCACCGCGGGGACTTGGTTGCTCGTGGACGCAGTGAAAGTCATCACGAACAATTTTAGGACAACGCTTTCGCTCCCTCTCGTCTGCAACTGCCGCAGTCAACGGCTCAGCAACAGCAACTGAACTTATACTCAGCCGCTAAGGTGTGCTGTGGATTGGAATAAACCAGTTCCAACTACAAGGGAAATAAGAAGGACATTACTGGTTGGCGAGATCATACGGAGTGATATGTGTCGTGCCCGGTGAGGATATTTCTTTGGAACTGCCAGCAGAATTTCGATTTTGTCCTTGGAACCCTTTCTAAGTATAAGGCCGAAATTTCCCAAAGTCCCAAACAACAACCCCTTCCTAAAAACCACTGCACCTCCCCCCCTACCCACGCGTTGCCCTACCGCCTTTCATATATAGGCGTCTTTGTGACTGGTTTCCAGCAAGTCATCAAACTTTCAAGATGCATCATTTCTTTCCGTGACCTCATTACAGGTTGGGTGGAAAGTGCTTCCAACGGACATGGCTGCCAAGCCACGTGTGTCATGCTTATACTTCGTCTCACAAGATATCTGCAGCACTGCTAAAGGCAGAAGAGCCCTTGCAATTGTGCTCCTAAGTGCCTCTCGTCCCTGCGCACTACAATAAAGAATTGTGCTTCTACCGTCACTCCGGCCAATTTGGGGGATGAGAGGCACAAAGAAGCACAATTGCCTATTGTAGTGCGCATGATCCATATTGGACCGGGGTGCCTCTGCCTTTCGCAGTGCTGCAAACATCTTGCCAAGAGCAGCCTGCACTATCTACGCCCGTCGGTTTCCCCCTCGACCATCTTTTTACCACTTCTTTTCCAATATTGGAGCAGGCACACAATACACGTTTCTGTTGTATTGCGCATCCAAGTGCGTCTACAAGTACACGTATACAAAATCCATTCTTGCTAATTCTTGTGTGATAGACTCATTCCTGTGAAACGCGCCTGCAGCTTCGTTCCTTCTTGATCGCTACGTGGTCTGTACTGGTTGCCGCTTGTCAACGCTGCGATTAAAAACATTGTGATGAAAAATAGTGCTTGTGCATAACAATGTTCAGCGCAAAATAAGTCTTTGTATCTCAGAAGACAGATGAAAAATTCAGAACTCTTGTCATTCAAGATAAACGGAAGTACAGGCCAGAAAACTAAAATTATCCTATAGTGATCGCACACTTGCACTGATTTTCACTAAGGTCTTTTATTTGGTTAGGCCTTTGCAGAAATGCCAGATTTTAGGCAAAGTTTTGCACTTCAATTCCATTCATGCCACAAGATTTCGAGCCGGCCTCGCAAACGTATTCCAGCGCTGTAAATGAGCTCTTATCGGTAAAAGCGACGCGACTTATTAAATAGTGCCTGAAATGTACAATATCTGAATTGGTAAGTGTGTCCTCCGCTAATGCAATAATTCCAGAAGTACTGGAAAGAGTGATTTCATCAAACTTGCTAAACGCTTCTTCGACGCACAGAAATATTAATAGAGCAGTTTATTCACACTAAATAGCCATTTTCGCTGTGGAAGTTGAAACTTCGCGGAACTGGAAAACACCATAAGAAAGAGACAGAACCAGGCTGACTAACAATGGATCTTTTTTCAGTAGGGAACCACTCTTCGGCAGCCAGGCGAAGTATAATTGCCAGGACCGGTTGCCGAGTCTCCCCCGCAAATTTATGCACGAATTCGTTCACAATAGTTACCTGTGTCATTTTCTAAGCTGTAGCTAAGTGCAGGACTGGCCTCGCCTAGCCTGGCAGAGACCCGTGAGTCATCTGTGGACAGACACACTGCACCCTCCCTCACCCCATGCTAACCCATTACAATAGTTGCCCTGCCTTTTCGCTTGTGAGGATGTTGGGGAAGTGGGACAATGAAAGCCTGCCTTCGGAAGGTGTAGAAGACGATAGCCCTGCACGTAATTATCGTACAGCAGTTAGTGGCGTCGATGAAGAGAAGGATGTCGTTTCATGGAAAAGCACATACAAAGCACTGAAAATCCCCCCCCCCCCCCCCCCCCCATCCCCAACCCTTCTTTTATTTCTTTTTACGCGCAAAAATGGCAGCCGAGGTGACTTCGTGCATGCGCAGAAGCGCAATACGAGGCTCACATAGGCATAATGAGTTTGCTCGCATTGTGTGGCCCCTTTACTTGGATGTTGTCCCTTGGTCCAGAGGAAGATCATCGAAGTGGCAGGAATAAACTGAGAAGTGAAAGGAATGACTGTGAGCAGAGGGTTTTGATGAAGTGACATCCATTTTAGTGGATAGGTTCACGCTGAAAGGGGCGGATGAAAACGTATGGAAGAAAATGCCCCTGAGCCTGTGGCCTTTATGGAAAAAGCGTTCCTAGGACCAAAATTGTCCAAATGAAGAATAATTAAATTTAAAACCAACTTGGAAAGAAATGAGCCATTTATTGAATTTTTTCTTGGCTTTGATTAGAGATGTAATTAACCTTTGCTTGAAACTGGGTCCCCTGGGTGCCAGACATGTTTGCTGGCATTGGGAAAGACATGGAAAAAAGCATGGTAAAGATAATGACATACGGCTAGTTTTATCCAATTAGTGGTACCCAGTTCCCCAGCTGGGGAATATCATTCATTATAGGTCTAATCGTCTGAGTATTGTGAGCACGTTGACAGCGTCTTCCGGACCTTTAATACTATCTATTGCTCGGCTGCTGCTAGGCAGGAAGTCATAGGAGAAGGAAAAGTACTGCGAAGACGAATGCATACCGACCATTCCTGCTGCTGAAGGAAGGCAGTGGCATCCTGCACGCTGTTCCGACTAATGTGTAGCAACCCCTGCAAATCGTCAGCTGCTATGGAGCTGAGCACCCACGATGACCCCGCTGATTGTTCTTTCTATGACTATTTAGTGCTGGGGATGCCGAAAACAGCACGCAGTTGGAATAAAACCCTCGCATGTAGGAGAAGTCGCTACTAACGGCAAATATAGTGGACCCTCAGGATCTGTTCATTGATTTATTGTTGTAAGAGATTGATGGCTTATTAGCGTCCATGAAAGCACAGTCGCGCGATTACAAAACATAGCTATACAATTTTCCCGGAACAAAAAACTGTTCCGATTGCGGGTTCGAACGCGGAACCATCGCCTATTCTGTGCGATCGGTCTATTGACTGAACCTCAACACTGGAGGATACCAGAGGATGTTATTGCTTTAGAAAACTGCGCAACAACGCATAGTGTGAACATTGTCAGTCGAATGTTCATGTGAATCCGCTAACTAGATTAGAGAAACTCTTCAGACGCTACTCACAAACTCAAGCGGAGACTAGCGTCATACCTGCAACGTTACGCGTTTGCGTTAGTACGAAGCAGATTGAAAACAATAATCATCCCAATACTGGGCGATGATGATTCCTTCCCGGGGATTTATTTGGACGAAGCAAATCCTTCGCTTGTAAATGAAAAGGAGTGTTAGCCGTTCGAATACGCTCACAAGTTATGTTTCAGAGGTGCCAAACAATTCTTTGCTGCTTGCACTATTTAAAAAGGAGGTGCGAGTGATAGCTATGAACATATGGTCTGTTACAACATTTTATGGGAAGTTTCAGGAGTAAGAGCTTGTATAAGACCTATGAATTGGAATGTCAGGCACCTGGATTGTGTTTGGACGAAGTTGCCAGCGTAAAGTGTGACCTACAAAAACGACGCTGCAAAATACAGGAGTGCTCGAGTTCGATTTCGCACGAATCATGATTTGCATTGCGAAACTCCTACGCGACAAGCTGTACATGACGAGCACAGTCACGCTACTACCAAGCTAATACCGGAAATAATGTCCAATGGCACCCTTGTAACCAAAGCGTGTGATGTGATCTCTGTGTTTGTGAGCTATTGCACGGCACTGTTCATTGATGCTCCTGCTACTCCTAATAACTGCCCACAGGTAACTTAACAGCTCTTGTAACACCTTTATCAAATGATGACTGGGCTGTTATCAATGGCCATGTCACTTTGGAGGAAACAGAACAAGACTGACCAGTTATATCTCTCGAAAACACTTTTCCCCGTTGGTATATCAGGCGAGTTTTGCATTTTAAATCTTTGCTGAGCCCTATCTTACTTACGATTTTCACCTTAGGTTTAAATGTAGAGGCTCTTCCTCCGTCATTTGCTTGAAATCACGCAGTCTTAATTCCAAAGAGCGCGAATAAAGAAAAAATGCGCTCAGTGGATAGTTATAGGCTAGTCACGTTGGCAGATACGGACAACAAAATTTTTGCGAACGTTCTATCAAATCGTCTACAACATGCGACGTCGGTTCTCATTGGCTCTCATCAGACGTGTGGTTTGAGGGGTCGCTCCATACAAAGAAACATATATATTGCACGTACAATTTTTCTATCTTGTTCTCGCTCTTATAAACAGGTCGCTCTACTCCAGATTTACCTTGCGAAGGCATTCGATTGTGTCCTGCATTTGTCTCTGTTTTCTCTCCTCGAGCGTGGCAATGTTGGATCAACTGTACTTGAAGGGTGAACATTATTACGACAACTGTTTCATTTGACCTCTCAGAGCCTGTGCCAATTCGATTATCCCTGAAGCTACTTTTGCCCTCTACCTAGAGCCACTTTGAGTGTACTGCGAAGCAATAATATCCGGGGTTTTGTTGTCATCAGCAATGAAGTCAAAGTGCTTGCGTACGCCAATGGCTTGGTGTTTTTTCTGCAATTGATAAATCCAGTATTGAAAAAACTACAACCACTACTGAGCAGTTTGGCATTGTCTCTGGCACTCAAATGAACAGCTCTAAATGTTCGGGTATGTGGTCCAATTCATGAGGATCAATGCCGACTCATTATGCTACAATTAAATGGTCTCGTGTCCCCACTATATACCTTAACGTTCCCCTTCATACATTCAGATGTAGTGGGCATTGCTGGGAGAGCGGGTCCCTATCATTCAAAGCTATGCTGATGCTTTTTTTCAGCACCGGCTATCAATTTTGGTCGAGCGCATGCCTGCAATATGTTTGTGGCAACAAAAAACTATTATGTTTTGCAGGAACTCCATTGCACTACATAGAGTTTTCACTGAACATTTCCGACGTTCACATGGTCCTCCAATTTTGAGTCGATGCGGCGCGATGACCTATTCAGGCCTGTTGCCGCTGGCGGACTAGGTTCGACACATCTCTATGTCAAATACCTAGTTGCTAGTTTCTTTTTTTTTTTTTTTGTAATAGCTCCCATCCAATTATGAGAGCATCCCAACAAAGTAACTTTGTGAACCTTCTTCCCGACTTAGTGGTCTCTTCCAATTTTACTGATCGGCCCTTATTATTTGGTTTTATTAAAGAAGTTTACAATTCTGTGCGTTTTCAGGCAGTTCGCTTTTCTTATGAATACTTATTATCTGTTTCATGGAAATATTTATACAAATAATTGATATGTATGTAGTTCCCGCATCGATTTCTCTACTCTAACTGTATGGGTGCATGACGTCTTGAGAAGAGTACGTAAAATGCCAATCTCGCCTCTACTAAAACGTTTTGCTTCAACCTTCATGCCGAAGTTCTAACCTAAAATGTGGCTTCACAAAAAAAAAAGTATTTTTGTTTCTCCTGTTAACTGTCGGCAATGTAATACACCTGAAACCATCGAACACGGTTTTATTGTCTTCAATGATGCGGTATTATTTTGTGAAGATCTGCAAAGAACATTGAAGACTTTATTTTGAATTCTCCCCGTGTGCGTTACCTAATGGCCACCCAACATGACAATGAACTTTTTGACATGATGTTCCTTGTTTGGGCTGCACAGTCTGAGTAAAATTCTTATGGTAGACCAGAATTCTGAGCCTTTCGTTTTCCCCATGTACTCATTTTGGCTAGATGGTGCATGTGCTGAGAGAAACTTACGAATATAGTGGCTATCAACCGGACTGCCTCTCATTGTTGATGTGTTGTTTTTCTTGGCCACCGTTTTAGTGGAGTTGTGTTAAGACGGGTTTTAGTTGTGTGTTGTATATTTCAATTGAACTTGTTTGGGCTACAGGCTGATTACTTTGTAAACAGTATATATAGCTCTTTTCTGCATGTAAACCAGTGTAACAAATGTCATGCTGAAAAAAAAAAGTGGAAAAAAAATTGTCCGTAACTTTGTGTCGGCCAATAAGCCTGACGAATGTGGATTATAATATCCTCATCATGGTATTACAGAAAACTACTGCAAAGAGTTATGAAACGAATTGTTGGTTCGCACGAGACCTACACGATTAAAAGACGAACCATTTTATAAATATCCATGCGGCCAGAAGTGTTCTAGGGCTTTACGATCTATGGGGAGAGCGTGTTGCCCTGATCCAGCTAGATTTAGATAAAGTCTTTGATAGGGTAGTCCACGAAATTTTGTATCTCATTCCAGAACACGTTAACGTTAGATAATTAGTATTCGGCTTCGTTAAGATTGTATATTCAATGTGTTCTACGAGTCTTGTTATGAATAAGAGTGTCCCAGCGTCCTTTGAAGTATTGGCATCAGTGCGGCAAGGATGCCCTCTATCTCCATTGTTGTTCACTCTATACTTAGAGCCGTTTCGTTTAAAGATTAAGCACAGTGAATGTGAGGATGATAGCGGGATTCCGCGAGTGACAGATACTGCACCTTTCTTTTCCTATGTGTGAGAGAGAGAGAAATAACATTTATTGGCACTCGGCAAAAGGTTGGAGAGGGTCCGAGGCGCAGCTCTGTCCCAGCCGTGTCCTCCCCCTCAGCCGCCGACCTGGATCTCTTGGATCTGAACAGCGGCCAGGGCGAGACGGATGACTGCACATTGCCCTTTTTCATCCTGTTTGAGAAGTAGTGCCTCCTGGACTCATCTGCTCTGTCAGGTTCTCCGTACCTAGGACACTTCCATATCATGCGGATCATGTCTGCTATGCCATCGCAACGTTTGCACCTGGGGCTAAAAATATCCGGGTGCAACTTGCTATAAAGCTGGGGGTTCGGGAATACTCCAGTGTGTAGCTTACGCCACATAACCTCCTTGCTTTTGGTGAGTTGCTTACACGCTTTTGGGAATATTGATCCGCCTAATTTGTAATGATTTAGGATACCTTGGTAGGTATTAAGGTCATCATCGAACTGTAGGGGCTCCTCATCGCACAAGACGTATGGCGTTGCGTATAAGACGTCACTGGGATCCCGGAATGTAGCTAATCATCGGGCCAGTACGTGCGCTTTCTTGTTCTCCCTCAACCCCTGGTGCGCCGGTGTCCAAATGAGAGCGACCTGCTCTGCCGGTGGTGGACCACTGGCCAACACTCTTGCTGCTATGGCCGAAATGCGGCCCGCGTCACAGTTTCTAATTGCTGATTTTGAGTCTGTAACTATACTTTTGGCCTGTTGTTGGGTTAGAGCTAGCGCAATTGCCACCTCTTGGGCCTCCGTTGCGGTCGAATGTCGGGTGCTGCAGCAAACTACCGAGCCCCCGTTTTCTCTAGTTGCTACTGAAACGCTTCCCATACCGTCCGCGCATTGTGCGACATCCGTATATAAGACGTCCTGTCTGCCCTCAACCTGTAAACGAATTATAGAACGCCGGTGAACTTTGATACGTTTAGTGAAATGCTGGTTGTGTTCGACAAGGGGCGCGCGATGTACCGTCACTACAGGTCATGACGTCATCAGGCGATTCATGCATACACGAAGCTGACCGCGCCGGTCGTCCGATCCAGGCGTCCATACGGCGCCTTTCATTTGTCTCACCACACAGCAAACAGAATCAGACCCAGATGTCTAGGAGGCGTTAGTACAGTAGGCATCAGCGGCGTTTGAAATTGATTTTCAGGATAGAAAAGGCGCAGTATATGTTACAATTCTCCGCGGACACATGTACCGCGCCGTAAGGAAAGAAGGAAGTTGAGAGTGAAAGAAGAGAGGGGGATAGAAGTGCCGTAGTGGAGGGCTATGATCCACCATGCTATAATGGCCTTCGCCTCATCTCACTTTACTGCTCCAAAGTGCCCTCTAATTATTTCTTTATTGTCTATTGACAATTCGTGCGAACACTGTCTGCCATCACGCACTGTCCACAATTCCTGTCGATGGCACTCTAAGAGAAGAAATGTTTTCGCATTAGATGCCACCTTTCGCGGATAACGCAGCAGGCGCCGTACCACAGTGCTACGGTCGATGCAGAAAGTTCTCGTCGTGCATGAATGGTGGGCGTGAGAGCAGCGCGGCAACAATGCCTACAGGGTTGAACTTCAGCTTGCGGAACTGTCGTTTCGAACGCAGTTTGTAGTCAACGGGTTGCGCGTGGGAAAAAGAGCGTAGACTGTAAAAATCTCACAATTTTTCGCGTCTGTGATAATACCCTCCAGAAAGGGTGCATGATGTATGGGTGAACCCTGCTATTTGGTGCATCAGTACCTCAATTAATCCCTTATAGATCGTGAAAGTTATAGACTTGAAAGTGCTTCTTTAATGGTGCGATTTCGTTTAGAGCGTATAGCAAGCGGCAGAGAGAAGAAGTCGCCTCCGGCGTATGCCCACTGTCTAACTACTCCGTGACATAATTTAGTTCATAAAAAAATTCTTCTCATGAGCAAAGCGATGACAAAACTTAGTAACTCGACCGCTTCTCGAAGTTCTGCTAATAGAAAACTGTTACTATATCAATCCGAATAATTCATGACCGTGTATACATACCCGGCGGCTGCCGTCCAAATGACGCACCAAAAGGCCCGAAATGTGTGAGCGGAAGAAATTATAAACCACTCTACAAGGTTCTTCTTACTCACAGTAGCTGTGCAATAGGCTGCGCTCGGGCGTGCGTTAATACTTACAGTAAGGAGCGACACTAACTCCTGCTCAATGACAAGGCACTCCTCGCACCACCTGGCACTGCAGTGGAATGCTAGCGTTGAAATGACTTTTTCGGCTGAATTAGGCCCTAGGGGAAATATTTATTTTGCAGGGCAGCACCGATAGCCGGCTATCGCTCATAGGGCCGCCACAATCTGATAGCCTCCGGGAAGTGGACACGGGTTGCAGCAGCGTGCGGAAGCGAAGTTTCGCTATTTTATGGAGAAACAGCTCTCCCACCACCATCACGTTGTTTTCTTTTTTCCTGTGACACAATAATGAGCTGCTTTTCAACAGCTCCAGTAAGCACAAGAAGCTACGGTACATAAAACACAGCATTTTATACACAATTTCACCGTACAAACATGACAGATGTACTCCGGTGACAGCTTGTGTGAACACACGAGAATTAGCTCATTGTAATTGGACTTCACGGATGAGTCGTAGACCAGCACATTAGACCACTGGCACTGTCGAAAATGGTATGTGGGTATTTGTGGCAACAAAAAGAGCATTAACAGTACATGCCAGCAAGAAAAGATGAAAAATCAAGTATGAAAACAAACGGTCGCTGCAATCTGCATTGTGCAATAAACATCTGTGTAAAATATCAGGGAGCACAAGATATCCCATAGCGACATTCGTCATACAGCTAATCATAAACCAGTCACCTTAGAAGCGTGACGTGAAACTCCAGCCGGGGTGGCGCTGTGGCTAGGACGCTCAACTACTGTTCCCAAGTATGCAGGATCGAATGCCCCCGGCCTCGGCGGCCGCTTTTTTGTAGAGGCGAAAAGCCAGGTGCCCCTGTGCTGTGCGATGTCAGTGCAAGCTAAAGAATCCCAGGGTGTCTGAATTTCCGGAGCCCTCCACTACCCCGTCTCTCATAACCTGAGTCGCTTTGGGACGTTAAACCCTACAAACCAAACCAAACCAAACCAGAAGCGCCATGTTTATTCACCTTTTTTTCAATAACTGCTATACATATATTTCAGTTATTAGCCTACAATAAAGTTCGCCACTGAATACTACTGAATCAGTCAACCCAGCACCTCAGTGGGCTATCGTTCCACGCAGACGATCGAGCACTCGAAGACTATCCTGTGTGTGATCCAATGGGGGAGCTTGATGCACAGCCTCCGGCTTGGTCAGCTGGATAAGAAAGAGAGGAAAATAGATAAAAAGATCATCAGTCAGAAGAAATGCCAGGCACTGCTACGAAAAATTTACAAAGGCATTCACTGCGTATTTGCAAGACGTATTCTCAAAGTTGTAAGGAAGAAAGGAAAATAGATAAAAGATCATCACCAGTCAGAAGAAATGCCAGGCACTGCTACGAAACATCTACAAAGACATTCACTGCGTATTTGCAAGGAGTATCCTGAAAGTTGTATTGGGGAGGTATACATTGCTAATCCTCAATGTCTTAACGAACCTGGCCGGTTATGATGCGGGATTTTTATAGTTTTATGAGGGATCGACTACTTGGGCCAGCATGGTGCAAGCCGAGTGACGAATAGTCACATATTCGTCTCTAGTTAAATGCCGTCCTAGGAAACCAAGAGTTTGAATGCCAAGTAGACTCGAAACTCAGATCTCTTGCGTATCAGTACCCGTCCACGCCAGCTGGCAGCTTCCCCCTGCCAGAGAATTTCTTCGCTCTCCGCACCGATGCCAAATTTTCTGGGCGACGGGACCTTTAACGCTATCGCATGATAGAGAGATTTAGCTTACCGTGATCCGCGATCCGCCATGACTCTCTACCGCGCGTGAACGCTCAAGCTGATTGGTCCCGACGCGGCAGGTCTTGAGCGCGCGGTGGCGGATCACGGTAGCGGATCGCGGATCACGGTGAGCTAAAACTCTCTAATAGTAGAGTTTTAGTTTACCGTGATCCGCCACCGCCCGTTCCACTGCGCATGCCCAGATCCCCTTGACGCCGATAGATGGCGCTACATACCGGATAGCAGCACATAGACCTTACGCGTCGGGACCAATCAGCTTGTGCGCCCCACCCACGCGCGGTGTAGGGTCACGGTGGCAGATCGCGGATCACGGTAAACTAAATCTCTCTATTAGTGTTCAAAAGCATAGAAAAGTAATAACCACGCGCAACACGAAGCGCATCTGAAATGGTGAGAGAATACGTATACATTGGGCAAGTATCTAATGTCAGCCGATCCAGAATCGTCAGTTACATATACCTGTATAAAACTTTATATACCTCGCCAGAACTGCCACGTTATCTAAACCATGCTAAAGAAAATTGCTGAAGATAAAATTGTAGTTTACGTAGCAAGTAATAAATGGAAAAATCGAAAGGAAAACTTTGAGGTATCCGATAGCAGCAGATTTGGTGAGGGAACAAACCATGGTAAATGGCGGCCCAACTGAAAAACCGAGATAGAATGAATATGGACCGGACATGCAACATGAAGGAGATATAATCGATATTCCTTTAGTGGATCGTACATAATTCAAAATGAACGTGAGAATGATAACGTGGATGACAAAAGATCAGGTAGTTTGAAAAGGCAAGTTTGGCCGAAGCCGGCTCAGGATAGGGTTAACTAGAGACCAATGGAAGATAGCTTAGTCCTGCACATTCCTTTCGACACAAGAGGACTTTCATAACCTGCAAATCTTTGTCAAAAATTATTTTTTGCAAAATGCACAAGAATTGACGCTTTTCTTCGCAATATCTGCTTAACATTTCTACAAAACGCAGTTCATTTATACGCTCAAATATTTCCCAAACAGTGATTGCCAATATAGCATAGGTTCCCAATACACACATTGCATACATTTTGTAAATAGTTTGTTGATTCGATATAGTCACTTTCACGTCTTTCGTAGACAAGTTCCACCCATACCTATATGGACCTTCGTTTACGCTCATTCCTTATGCTAGCTCATAGGCCTACGCGATCCATCTGGTCGTCTGGCGCGTTGGACCTTACGCCTGTCACCTGCAAAAGTGGTCGTCGCCACAGTGACGCTGACTGCTTGTCGCGCCATTAGTTGCCAACAGCTACCGGAGAGGCACACTTCTAGGGATACTTTCCACGCCATTTTCAAACACATAAAACTTCCGTCGAAGCAAGAAAAAATTACCTCACGTTGCAACGTTTTGTTTCCGCGGCCAACACAGGAGCACGTTCTACACCGTTCATCATGGTGGACTCTTGTACAAGAATTACTTCGGATGTGCGGCTCCAACTACCGCCACTCCACGACTTACCACCCATAGACCAACGGTCTTAACGAGCACACAAACCATACCCTCACCAACATGCTGTCCATGCATGTCGCATCGGACGTCACGCTACGCCTTCAACGCATGATATTGGTCATGGTAATAAAGTTGGCATTATTGTTTTCGGTAATTTTAAAATGATTTCAACCGGCAATTTGAAATTCATTTGTCGTGCCAGGTTCATCTCAACATAACAAGAAAATCCCTGATGTTTCATTGCAGCAGTGCTGGCCTCTCCATCCGGCATCCCAAGCTGAGAGACGTAGAAGCCAACTCACCAGGACAGTCCTTTTTCTCCGCAATGGGTTTCCGGTCGACTGCGACGAGGGTAGCACGAAGTGCGTCGAAGTCAGGGGCTCCTTTCAGACAGGATACTGGCAGCTGGGCAGGAAGGAATCCTAGAAGTGCGCGGAATGCATTCAGCGGGTGCTCACAGCGGGGTTTACACCGTGTCCTTTGTTACCGCCAGCGTCACGTAGAACGTGATCAAGAGCGAGGACGAAAGCTGTGCTAGTCTTGAAGCCATAGGGTAGCGTAAGAGGGTTCTAGCACAGCTTTCGAGCTCGCTCTTGATCACGTTCTACGTGACGCTGGCGGTAACAAAGGACGTTCCACGTCCGCCGCTATGGCTGAGGGTGGCGCTGGTGAACATTCTCAAGGTTCGTATACAGACAACATAAATACCCAAGCAAGTAGCAGGGGGGACAGCGGCCGATGTAGCTCAGTTGGAAGAGCACCGGACGCGTTATTCGGAGGTCGTGGGTTCGGTTCCCACCATCGGCACGTTGTTTTTTTTTCTTCTTTGTGTTTAATTGTCTTTCCCCTAAACAGAATACATAACTAATTTCTGTGATTATCCAAGTAAACTATAAAAAAGAAAAGACATAAAGTTCCATCCCCAACGCTTTCCTTGGCCTCGCCGACTGTTGGCTTTTTTCCTTCACGTATTATAACGAGCACCCTCATTTTCTATATATATATATATATATCTATATATATATGCTTCATATACTGATTGGACAAACAAAACAGTGCAATTAAACGACGAATAACGCACATCATTAAAAATGCCTCAGACCGAATTTTAAATTTGCCTTTCTTTCTAAATGAAAAGTCAAGATTTGACAATTTTGCTCTAAAAACAAAAAAAAACACACATTTAGTCATTTTCACCTCTATTATTAAGAATAATGCCTATAAATTATACCACTGTTAATATAGCGCTAAAACGAAGGGAGAATTCATTGTATGCAATCGGGAGCAGTGTTGTATTTTAACGCGAGCAAGCAGCAGGCTTCTGCTTCAAGCACACCTGCGATTGTATTTTCTGATGTGCACTATTCGCCCGTGGAAAGTAAAATAGCTGGAGTGTACTTAAAAATAACATTACTTCTCTGTACCACCCTCAATTCTTGAGCATTCGCCCAATGGTAGACACCTAGAGAGCGCAACGCATCATGGCAACGGTTAGTATTGTTTTCTGCCTGGCTCGACTGTTTCATTTATTCTGTTGGATTGAGAAAGTCACTGCGAACTTACCCAGTTAAATGTCTTAACGTTCGCAGTAGCAGCGAGACACTATTGCCTTATCCACAACGGGGCTAGTGGTCATATCGTTATCTTCGTCGTCTGGGCTCTGATCTTACAACAGTCTCTCCAGATTCTTGCCAGACGACGGTAAAGTAGCAGTGGCCTCAGAAGGGAGATTGTTTCGAACGTTAACGCTCGCTCGAAACAGACTCCGCTCTGAGGCTGAAGGTGAGGCGAAAGCATCCCACGAGTACATGTGGTGCATTTTGCTACTGACATCAGCAGGATATCGCTCAATTTTTTATTAAGGCGAAAGCCTTTAATGGCTCATGCTGTCGTGAACAAAATGCGCCCCGCTTTTGCGGCGGCTCTGATTGGCCGAGGCGGGATGGCGTCATGGAGGTCTCGACCAATCACAAAGCATCACCTCAGTATGCGCGAATGCGTGCCTTATATGGCCATATGCCAATCAACGATCAACAATTCATTAATGACCAATAAACCAATCACTATTTAAGTAAGTGCGTAGTTATTCCCTTATCTAATTACTAATTAATTGGTTAAATATAATACTTATTACTGATAGGGATTAGTGTCTGTTGTGTAGCAGAATGCGGCACTCAGGCTTTGTCCCTGTAATATTTTATTTTGACGAGGGCTTCCGGTCAGGATTTCTGGATTTTACTGGGTGTCTTACATTCACAAAGCTTTTGCGAAATTTAGATCTCTACGTGATCATTTCAGTACAGACAATTATGACTTAGTTTCTAGTTCTGAATATATTTGGTTTCGAAAAAATTTCGTGTGTCGTCGGTTCGTATCTCTGACGTGAGTTAGGCTCTAATCTAACTAACTGCCCTCTTAAATCTGTACACGGAAATATTGGATAAATATTTTCGCACAGTGATGAGGAAAATAGGCCCTCATGCACGTCTGCCAGTGGTGTGTATATATAGACAAAATACTAGTTCCAAACCGATTTAATTGATTCAACTGATACAAAGTAATCAATTCACGTATTTCTTATTCCGGTCTCATGGCATACGCGTAGATACGTATTAAAATGCAGTGCTATGCCGCTGCACCAGTGCTATAAACGTTTCGGACCTACTAGACACCACAGCATACAGATTTCGGCAATGACACTAGGAATCGAATCAGAAAGGAATAAATCTTACCCTTAGTCATGAAATCATGCTGCATGATGTCCTTAATGCTTGGCCGTTTTGCGGGCTCCGGATGGAGCATCCACTGGATAAGAGTGCTTGCATCGGGGGACACCGTCGAGGGAACGCTGTATTCGTTGCTTTTTATTAGGGCGTACGTCTTCTTCCGCGACGGCGACTTGAACGGGGGATGTCCCACCAGCATCTTGTAACTGCGAAGAATAGTTCCACGCAAATCAATTACGGCGGGATGTTCGCACCATTTGTGACGGCTATCATATCAGCACGTTACAGCTTCATGAAGTACACGCACAGCAGCGGCAGCAAACCCATATTCTATAATCCCACTTGATTAGTAATGCAGGTCAGGGCAGCGACACTCGAAGTGCCCGGTTTTGAACGTGGAGCAGAATGTTCTTTATTTTGACTTGATATGCGGCGTTCGGCCTAACTTTATCAAACGTATTTTTCTCGTGGCAATCCAAAAATAACGGCCGAAGAAACAGAAACGCAGCCGCCTGGCTAAGAAATGCGGCAGACAAATCTGAAACGCAATCTTCTTTGTTTACGTAAGAACGTCACTTTCCGTCTTTATCGGAGTAAGCGAGCCATGATATCATGTGTCCAAGAAAGAACCCCAGGTGGTCTAAATTTCCGGAGCCCTCCACTACGGCGTCTCTCATAGCCTGAGTCGCTTTGGGACGTTAAACCCCACAAACCAAACCAAACCAGATGAGGCATTCAAGAGCATCGCTCACCAGCCGCCGAGAACACAATGAGCGGCCCAATGAATTGTTGGTATCCTTTCTTACAACTAAGTATTAGAGATAAGAGCAATTTTGCCCCCAAAGCATGCACGATGGTAGTAACAATTTTTGCATAGCGACAGCGGCCTCCTTTAAGCATCTTAATAATTGTTGAAAAACAAAGAAAAGACGTGCAGGAAACGGTGACGAATTGTGAGAAGAAACATTAACGCTCCTTAACTTACAATACACTCTAGCTTATAAAATTTACACATGCAGGTAACCTAGTAGTACTGCCACTAGAGCGGCTAGGACGGAGACACCAACTCCCGGTCACGTCATTCGTCGTCGTTATCTTTATCCTATGTCTTCTCACCAAGTTTCGCGACTATAGCACGAGTATGCCAAGATATTTTACAGTTCTACGCTTAAACTGTCCCTTATTGATGCTTAGTATACTTTGAAAGCATGGATCGGGTTCTCAGTTCAAGCAGCCTATTAGGAATATATTTGCTCATTCATGTGGTACTCACACGATGCATCCGAGGGACCACACGTCCGCTTCGTAACTGTGTCCCGTCTTGGCCAGGACTTCGGGGGCGATGTAGTAAGGGGTACCTGGAGTACCCGTCTTCAGTTCCCCCTCGTAGTCGACGCGAGCGGCGAAACCGAAGTCGGCCACTTTCAATTGCATGTCCTCGTTGAGCAGGAGATTGCTGGGCTTCAGGTCACGGTGGATGACCCGCTGCTCAACGAGGTGCTCGCAGGCAAGGAGAAGGTGGCGCAGAAAGTAGCGCGCCTCGGCATCGGGCAACACCTTGCGGCGGCAAAGCATGTGCAACAGAGACTGCGAAATAAATGTGCAAATGAAGTTTGCTGAAGTTGAGGCACACTGAAGTAATCACAACAATGATAGGGCTGCCTTGAAATATTACATTGAGATGTGACGACTGTACCAAGCTTTGGCAAAGTATGTTATCCAGTGAGATCGATTGGAGTATACGTATTTTTCGAGCTAAAGCACATGTCAAATATCCGAAGGCATCTCAAAAATAAATGGCAGTCGTCGCAAAAGCGGATGTAGACTGCGGTTGTGGATGCACCGTAAACAACGATTTATGAAAGAAAACATGGCTACTCACAGTATTGTATCATAAGAAAATAAAGACATGATAGTAACTTCGTAGATCCAAAAATAGCTATGACACGAATGTAAGCAAGAGCCCGATTCTATATTGCCACTCTTATGGTACTTTATTGAAATCTGGCTCTCTATTTCTACCCGCGATTTCAACTTCGATTCCTGTATTGAAGGGATGTAAAGCCGGTCGAAAGACCCGCAGTGTGTTTTAGTATACCTACATGAATAATAACAGGCTACATTCATACACTCAGGGGTTTTTTTTTTTTTTTTTGCTCTACCCTTCCTCTTCCCTTCACTCGCCAACGCTATTTCATATGCTTTGTGGTCCCTCCTGATGATGATGATGATTTATTGACTATTCCCTTTGCATCGGGTGGGCACCGTGTTGGTGCCCCAGTTGTAAGAGAGAGAAAAAAAAAACTATAATTTCATTACTCTGCCACCTGATGGCATGCCTGCGAAATAAAAAAGAAGCAACCAGCAGCTTATGGGCCCACCCCACCCGCACAGCATGGGCAGCGCTTGAGGGCATACCACTATCACAATGCCCTATCACGGAATCGAATCCACTATCACCACTATCACGGGATCGAATCCGGCCCACGGCGGCCGCTTTTCGATGGAGGCGAGAAGCAAGGCGCCCGTGTCGTAGGAGAATGTCCTTCGCGCGCGTTCTGTTATGATTTTGGTCCGCTCTTCGAGAATGCGAGTCGTACCGGACAAAGAAAAAGTCTGAGATAGTGCATAAGAGGCAAAAAAAAAAAAAAAGGCTGATAGATTAACAGGTACCAGTGGGCAGAAACGTTAGCTCACCTTTCTTGTGCACAGTTCCAAGATGATGTACACGTTATCCTCGTCTTCAAAGTGGCTGTTGAAGCCAACTATGTGCTTGTGGCCGAGGCTACTGTGGATATTTATTTCCTCTTGTATCTGCGGATAGCAAATAAATTAAAAACTGAGCAAGGATGTATCATGCAGGAAAAGAAGTAAATGTGGAAGGAAAAGAGTTTCCAAAGTGAGGTTAGTTCAGCCGCACACTGAAGCCGTCAAGAGCCACCATGATGACAAGAACTTCGCCCACTTTATTTGGATAAAAAATACTTCGAGGCAACTGCAGAAAATGCATTGGAAGCACGCGCAAGCATTAGCTTTGGCATGACGTTGATGGCTCCTTGTCGACGCCTTTTGCATCTGCTTACCCACATAGCGTGACTCGCATTTTTTGTCTCATTGCTCGCGTGACTTGTGACTCATGAATTACATGACTAGACACTTTCATGTCACATGACTAAGGAATCACGGCTCATTGATTATGCAGCATTTTGAAACGATGACGCAAATTCCTTCCGGTCTTTTGCTGATGACGTCACATACTTTATTGCGGACACTTTCGGTGCCAACATAGTCTACTAATGCTTTCGCAATAATAATAGAACAGCAGGTTGTAAAAATGGGTCATTGTCCACAGCATCCTACATTACTCCGCTTACCTAAGAAAAGGAAAACAAAAACAGCGCACAGGCGTCACCGCCCTGACTGCTTTCTCAGACAAACTGCCGCTCTTCAAGAGAGTATTTTTCTACTCTGATTCACTTATTCGGGCTGACACTATACGAATCACTTTCTACTGGCAATCACGCATTTGTTTTTTAGTCATTGTCGTCACGGGCTTAACTCAAATAGCAAACAAAAAATTTTAATTAAAATTATTCGTAAAACCATAACCTTCTATCAAACAAGCCAGAAAGCACAACCAATTTTTTCTGCGAATAAATATTTTGTGAAGTCAAGAAAACGTATACAGCTAGAAACGCTTTCAAGAAAGAAGGAAGTCCAGTAATGGGTACGTACGTGTTCCTTGAGACCTGGAGCGTCGAGACGATTCTTGGAGATGACCTTGGCTGCGTAGACAACCTTGGTCTGCGTGTCCGCAAACTCATAGCAATCAGCAAATCCGCCCTAAGAGAAAAAAGAACAAATGACAGCCTGCTTGCACTGCTAACCAAATAATGGGAAAATCCCAAATACCTGCGCCATAAAATATCTCTTCCACATGCATTACAATTTCGTTGACATGACGAGAAAAAATAAAAAGAAAACAATCCGATACAACTGAAAAAGGCACAGCGAGTGCTCTCCTTCTCCCGTGTACTTTCCCCCACCCTCATAACTTAACGAGATTTGAGGAGGTTTCCCTTAGAAGGATAATAGCTGGGGCAGCCCTTACCTCGTCGGTAACATGCTGATGGGAATCTGAAAAAGACATCGGACCCACTACATGCCCAAAGTGTTTCACACCAGCTGCTGAAGTAGATGTTCGCCACCTGCTGTGGACTTGTGCAGGGACCAGGGCATCAATGATAAATATTCTGCAGGAAGTGGGAATAACCGCAACAAAGGAGGACTTCTCCAAATGACTCACCGACAACAATAAGAGCAGGAACATTCTCCAGTTCCTTACGGACAATAATTTACACCGGTTTTTATAATATGCCTTATGGTAAGCTTGCGTAAAAAAAAAAAAAATAAAATGGAGGAAGATGGAGCTTCAAGCTATTGTGGTTACCGATTTTCATGAAGTCAGTGCGGGTAAACCAGTTAAAAATCGCTCTTAGCGAACAAGTGCTGCCAAGAAACAAGACTAATAGAGACAGGATGGTGGCCTGTCAATGGCATGGTCTGGAAAGCCCCTTTGAAGGATGCTTTCCGGTGCGTTCTTGAGTTTTATTCAGCTATAGCCCTTGTACAGAGCTGTTTGTTGTAGCCCTGTTCCCCTGCTACTGGGCAGCAGCGCGCACATCATAGCGTTGGAACTAAATTTAATCAACATGACGAAGGCGGAGGGGAGGATCACGAACTAAAGGCGTAGTTTGTGGAGGATAAGTGATAGCATGCGGCCTAAAGAGAGTGTGCGTGCGCACAGTTGAGTTGACCCTGCAACGAGATTCGAGACACGATGACTTTGTCGAGGACTGACTGATCTCAGTGGGCTTTGGATAACCGATGCGACGCCATTACTTATGCTTAGAAGTCGCTAGAGCTGCATTACGCTAACACGTTTATACATATATCATGCACACATTTATGGTGTCATATCATAGTAGACAGTCTAAATTTGTTCTTAGCTTGTATTGGCAAGCTATCCAGAAGGACGGTACACAAAACAGCCCCAATTTTTCCGATTACTATCTCTGTGGACGCCGAATGGGTGTTTTATTACCAACTAATTTGCTGCCAATTTTGTCGGGGTTCGCAAAGTGTGATTTAAGAATTGCAAATATGTGTTCGTGGCCTCTTACGGTGCTCTTTCCCTATGGATCTGAACTGTGCCCGCTTCGGGCACTATTTATTCGGCTGTTTGTGGTTCGCAGTATTCTATACCGGGTGTCCCAGCTAACTTGAACCAAGGGTTATAAAATAATATATTTAAGGTAGGTCAGTGAAACCAATTGCATACAACTGCCAGCCTGTTTGCGCACTACAGGCAATTTTTTGTTTTGCAATTACTTAATTAGCTAATTATGGTAATTTTTCTAATTTATTAAATATGGACTTTAGACCAAACATGTGAATTGGAAAGTTGTAGAGCACCTTCAGAAACCCCCATTCCATTAACTGCGATAAAGAAAATTTCACGTGTATCTTTTTTTCCGGGCTGAGAAGAAAGCCCGCGAAATACAAATAATACCACGTGACTAGCGCATTTGTGCGCCGCGATTGTGGTGCTCTCAGTCGTGGTTTGAGCGAACGACATAAGCTGCGGCCGTGACCCGATGGTCCCGTTGCAGCGGCAGGCAGAAATGTTGGCGATGGTTCGAGCAAGCTCGAGCTCGCCCGTCGCCACTGCGATTTTGGCCAGGCCTGCGCATCGCTGTAGCCTACATCACGACAGGGGGATGGCGGTAAAGAACCAGCAAATGAAGGTGCAGCGCTAATTTTAGTCGAGTCACATGATGTCATCTCGCCCGTTTACCCAATCCTTTATGCGCAGATTCAGTGGCTGATACCTTATCGCTCATTCGTTTGTCGTGACGTTCGCTGATGGGAGAGAAGGAGGCCTTGTTAGAATGTCGGTGGTGTCGGCTCTCCGCTCTCGCTGCTACTGCACCGTCATGTGGGCCGGCTGTCTGACGCGGGCGAAGAAGCCATCGCAGGCATATCGGCCTGCCGCTTTAACGGGGCCAAGAAGACACGGCCGCAGCTGATTTCGTTCGCTCAAATCACGACTGAGAGCACCACAATCGCGGCGCACAAATGCACTAGTCACGTGGTATTATTTGTATTTCGCGGGCTTTCTTCTGAGCCCGGAAAAAAAGATACACGTGAGACTTTCTTTATCGCAATTAATGGAATGGGGGTTTCTGAAGGTGCTCTACAACTTTCCAATTTACATGTTTGGTCTAAAGTCGATATTTAATAAATTAGATAAATTAACATAATTAGCTAATTAAGTAATTGCAAAACAGAAAATTGCCTGTAGTGCGCAAGGAGGCTGGCAGTTGAATGCAATTGGTTTCACTGACCTACCTCAAATATATTATTTTGTACCCCTTGGTTCAAGTTAGCTGGGACACCCGGTATATATAAGCAAATTATATACGTTTTATCTCAGCATACTAGCATAGATGTATGTGAACACGGAACTATACTTCGCCTGTCAAGTGGTAAGTGAAAATAATCGACGAGACACCCCCTCACGTAGCTAAAACAGTCATGGGTAAGGGCAAGTAAATGAGCATGCTCTCCAGCACTGCGGTAAAATTTCGTGACGACGGAAACGCGCAGATGTATAAATATTTTAGAACTATGGATTACACCAGAGGTTCCTCCTATATATAATACCGGGCTCCGGTAAAAGCGTGCCCGGAGTAAACGTCCCCAGAAGAAAAGTCCCCATTTGCGAAGTAGGAAAATTTCCCCAAACGGTTGCGATCAAACGTACTCAAACATCAATCTTCAACTCGCCTGGTGCCCGGCTTATCAGTGATATTGCGTTTACCATCACTAGCTTTTACTGATTGTACTTCACATCTGTAACTGGTTTCTGCTTGTAGTCAGCCTTCATTTTGTTTCTGCCGTTTTACTTTTAATTTCGCGTGGTGTAGTTCTTGTGTGTGCTTAAAGGCGCAGATTTCGTTTCCCCGTGGCGTGCTGCAATACTGTATGGCACATCGCTTTCACCGTTGGATATGAAGCGGCAAGGTGACCAAACATACTCAAGCGGGGCGTTCAGAACACAAATAATGATGGTAGCAGAAAATTATTGGGCGAGGGCAAGCGCCTATCTAGATAATACTGTGCTTCAACGATATGAATGGTGCAAGTGTTTAGTAGTGCCATGTTTCTTGACATGACCTGCGCTGCACTGGCGTGACGTGATCTAGTGCTCCATAATGGTCCCATTCACAGCGTCCTTGTTTTCGGTTTTCTAGGGGGGGGGGGGGGGGATGAAGGGGCAAGATAAATTGCGCGCTGCTTCTGTGGGCCCGACACTGCGAACAGTGCTTCAGGTGGCCAAGGTCAAAAGCTGGTTAAGGCTGAGCCTACCGTCCCTATACAGCATTTTCTACTCAGTCACCATGGAAAGGGTTGACGCCCGTCAACAGAACATCTGAGATGGTGTTTCAGCGACCCCGCCGCTCATGGGCAGTTCAATCAGCCGAGTGCACGTTTCTTAATGAGTAATATTACCGAGCTAATGAGACTTGTCTTGCTGACTCGTTAAAAAGCAGAGGAACTGGGGATCAGACAATGTTTGTTTTTTTCCTGAGTTCCCGAACGACTTATTCTTATGGCTGAGTTATTGGCTCGGTGAAGTGTTTTCTTTTGGACCGCTTCACCAGGGACCTTGTCTTCCGGCGATGTCTTTTCTGGGGACATTTTCACCTACACTCATACATACCAGAGTGCAAACACCCATTCCACAAGCAGGCTTGAGTGGACATTTCGGATTATGGTTAGTTCATTGATCACTGCCCGAATATGTCCAATCGAGCAGTTCTGCGGGTTGAGCGATGACACTGCAGTCGGAAAGGCTACAGGATGCACACGGAGGTGTGGCGCCGTCTACCTCGTGGACCGTTTTTCCAGCTCCACAGATCGCACTGCCAATTAATATAATGCTCTAAGTGCGGCTGCTGTGGAACCCTCATTATGGAAAAGCATTTTCCCCCTTCCCTCCTGCACCTTTCGCTGCTAGAGCCGCCCGGCTTATTCACACAGACATGCGTGACCTCTTTAATGTGACAGTATTTAGAAATTTACTGCAGTACAAGTGTCTGCCCATTTAATCAACAATATGATATAGTTCGTACCGAACAGGATGCGGTGGCGCCGCGGTAGAACATCCGCCTCACATGCAAGAGGACCGGGGTTCAAATCCCGGTGCCGCGCAATTCTCCACCGGATGAAAGAAAAAAAAAAAAATCCGCGTGTCGATGGCATTGCATAAACAGGTTTGGGGTGCGACCTGATGCCGGTGAACACCCCCGGCAACGCACTCCCTCACCAGAACAGGAGTTGGCCGCAACCTCCTATGATAAGCCCCATAAAACCCCGGCCCTCAGTCACCAGCGGCTGCGGAACAACTGACCACGGCGGCGGTCAGACCTGTGACGCAGCAGGGGGTGCTAAGAAAGCCTGGCTCCGCTGGACAGGCCGCCATTGGAAACTGACCCTGGCAATGTTTAATGCTAGAACCCTAGCAGTGCTGTTAGAGGAACTAGAGGGCATGAAATGGGATGTCATAGGCCTTAGTGAGGTTAGGAGGCCGAATGAGGCATATACTGTACTGAATGATGTGCATGTACTGTGTTATCGAGGCTTACCAGAGAGGCGACTAGGAGTAGGTTTCCTTGTCAATAAGTATATAGCGGGTAATATACATGAATTCTATTGTATTAATGAGAGGGTTGCAGGCATCGTAATTAGGCTTAATAAGCGGTATAAACAGAAGGTTGTACAGGCCTATGCACCTACATGTATTTATGATGACCAGTCAGTTGAAAGCTTCTATGAAGATGTAGAATCGGCAATGCGAAAAGTAAAGACGCAGTATACTGCACTAATGGGCGATTTCAATGCCAAGGTAGGGAAAAAACAGGCAGGAGACAAGGCAGTAGGTGACTATGGCATTGGTTCTAGGAATAGCAGGGGGGAGTTACTAGTTGAGTTTGCAGAGCGGAATAACTTGCGAATCATGAATACCTTCTTCAGCAAGCGGAAGAACCGGAAATGGACATGGAAAAGTCGTAACGGAGAGACTAAAAATGAAATCGACTTCATAATGTGTTCAACCCTCGCCATTATGCAAAATGTAGAGGTAATCGGGAAAGTGCGATGCAGTGACCACAGGATGGTGAGGTCCCGAATTAGCCTAAATCTGAAGAAGGAACGCAACAGATTAGTAAGAAAGAAACCCATCAATGAATTAGCGGTGAGGGGGAGGGCAGAAGAGTTCAGGATCTCGCTACAGAATAGGTTTTCAGCTCTAACTGAGGACGGCGAGATTACCCTAGAGGGAAGGAACAATAATTTCAGAGATATCATTACTGAGTGCGCGGTAGAAGTAGGGGGTTATGATAGTTAGAGAGGATACCGGCAAGCTGTCTAAGGAGACGAAAGATTTGATTAAGAAACGCCAGAGTATGAAAGCTTCCAATCCAACAGACCGGATCGAATTGGCCGAGATATCAAAGCTAATCAATAAGCGCAAGGTGGCCTATATAAGGAAGTATAACATGGAGAAAATTGAGCATGCTGTAAAGAACGGGGGAAGCCTTAAAGCGGTAAAGAAGAAATTGGGCATATGCAAAAACCAGATGTATGCGATAAGGGACAAGGCGGGCAACGTCATCACTAATATGGAAAAGATAGTCAAAGTAGCCGAGGAGTTCCATACAGATCTCTACAGTAGCCAAAGTAGTCAGGACCGTAATGAGATTGGCGGTAGGGAAAAACAGTCAGACGTTCCACCAGTGACGAAGGACGAGGTCAAGAAAGCACTAGAAACTATGAAAAGGGGGAAATCAGCTGGAGAGGATCAGATAACGACAGATTTGCTGAAGGACGGGGGGGATATCGTGCTAGAAAAACTGGCCACCCTGTATACGCAGTGCCTGGTGTCATCGACGGTACCGGAACCATGGAAGAATGCGAACATTATCCTCATTCACAAGAAAGTGGACTCTAAGGACCTTAAAAATTACAGACCAATCAGCTTACTGTCTGTTACGTATAAGATATTTACTAAGGTAATCGCTAATAGAATCAGGACAACCTTAGACTGCAATCAAGCAAAGGATCAAGCAGAGTTTCGGAAACGGTACTCTACTATCGATCATATCCATACCATCAATCAGGTGATAGAAAAATGCTCGGAATATAACCAGCCCTTATACATAGCATTCATTGATTACGAAAAAGCATTTGACTCAGTGGAAACCTCGGCGGTGATGCAGGCATTGCGAAATCAGGGGGTAGACGAGCCGTACGTGAAAGTGCTGGAAGATATATATAGTGGCTGCACAGCAACCATAGTTCTGCATAAAGAAAGTAACAAAATTCCCATAAGGAAAGGTGTTAGGCAAGGAGACACAATCTCCCCAGTACTATTCACAGTTTGTTTAGCGGAAGTATTCAGAGACTTGGAATGGGAGCAGTTAGGGATAAGGGTAGATGGAGAATACCTCAGTAATCTGCGATTTGCTGATGACATTGCCTTGCTAAGCAACTCGGGGGATGAACTGCAAATAATGATTGATGACCTAGACAGGAAAAGTAGAAAGGTAGGCTTGAAAATCAATATGCAGAAGACTAAGGTAATGTTCAACAGCCTCGGGAAGGAACAG
>JAJIZL010032878.1:0-15226 GCA_023969395.1 Amblyomma maculatum | reverse complement strand
CCCCCCCCCCTCCCTGCTGCTTCCAATGTCACAATCAGGTATAAAGTTGGGCTAGTTGGTGTCTATGCACGATTATCACAATCAGGTGATGTTGCTTGTGCATCAACACCTAATGATATAATTTTGTGACTTCTTTTCGTTTTCTTAAGTTTGGAAACCTGCTTTTTATTATATGCCTGGTTCTCACTTAAACTACACTTGCATACATTTCTGTATCACCTTGACTAAATTGACTCTGCTATGGGGTTTGCTCCTTCAAATGTCTTCAGTCCCCATGTGCACACCAGGGAACCTACCTAAACAAGTGTCTCTTGATGAGCCATATGACCCTCTGCACCTTTGCGTCACCATTCCAGATATATGTATGGTAACTGAGCGACTTGCAGAACGGGTATTGGTGTAAGGCGAGATAGCAAGAGTACACCCAACTTAATACATTAGCTGAACTCATCAACCAGTGTAAGACAAGCAGAGCACGAAAAATGTCGCTTCAGCTCCATCGCTTACACACTCTTCCTCCTTGGTCGTAGTACTGTCAACTTACAGACGCTCCACAGCCGCGAATTTGCCTCCAGGGTGCGTAATATACACCGATGCATCACTCACAGCGTAGTGCCTCCCATCCCCATCCTAACTCTCGCGCAACGTATAGCATGGATACATGCACCCTCCTTGCATTGGAGCGAGCTTCAGGCGATACACAACACAATTAGTTCCCTCCCACTCAAACCCACATTTGATGCTGTTCATATTTACACTGACTTCCTAGCCACCCATAAGCAGTTCAAGGCTGTTCAGCGCACATTCAAAATTACACAATCGGTTCACCAGCTCTGCAAAAATACCCCTGTCCTGTGTGTATACACTGGAATCGTGGCCATGCTCACGATCTACATAATATCCATGTGGATAACATGACACACCTTGGCACATCAGACATCCCGCCACCTTCCCCTCTTCCCTCAGATCCACTCATGTCCCATGTTTCCGAGAAAGAACCTTTGCACCAGCAAACACGCGCTCTAATTACCCCGTATTCATACCCTCTACCCCGTAATCTCACTCTAGAGGAGGCGGTATCTGTGCACCGGATTCGAGCAGGAGCGGCTCTGACATCTTTTGTGCGTCATCGGTACCGTGACGAATGCTTTCAAGTGACCGAAAAGTGCCCGCATTGTGGTGCTTCACCAGAACTGTGCAATGTAAAGCATCTATTGTGGACCTGCCCAGCTACGGCATCCGTTAGACAGTGTTACCTACGGAAGGTAGGCCTGCGGTGGGACCTTGACTATGACTACAGGAAGTAGATGCTAAACAGCCAGTTTATCGGCAACTTAAGCGATTTAAGGAAGACCTGTCTACACTCTTTCTTCTACCTTCCTCCTACTCCCTACTCCCTTTTCACTATGCCTAATGGAAAACTTTTCGATATATATATATATAAAAAAAGACTGAGCGACTTAGTATGCTGCACAGTTTGCCAGGCCACCGCTGCTGCTGGCATACAGCATCTTGGGGTGATGCCAAGGTCTGTGCTGAGGATGATGCCTATGCTGACAGCATGAAGCTAAGGAATGCGCTAGTGTAAGATTTAATTCTCTGAAATGGGTTTCAACACACCATGCGCTGTGTCTGGTGTGCCAGCATAGCAACAAATCGGACAGGGGCACTGGGGAGGAGGTGAAGTTTAGCGGGAGGTCGCAGAAACTCAAGAAAGCAGCCTGTGGAACCAGGTTTTAAAACCTATTCTTTAGAGAAAAGCTGTACACATGGCTATTCAAGATTAGCACATCTACAAGAAATTTTTATGTATTTCTCACATAGCTGGTATCACCCAGAGTATATGACGGTGAGCAGCCTTGTTTACAGCGTGCCGACGGTGCTCTGTGGAGGTCAGTGCCACCCAACATGAGGCCCTGTGTTTGAGTTATGCGCCCCATGTGCATGCGTAGCCAAATAAAGCAGTGCCTGCTCGTGGGTTCTCGGCGCCTCATTTCCATTCAGTGCTTGCCCTTCATGCCGCCAGGTACATGCTTAACGATTGTAACAGTGGCCTGAAAGCCAGCGTTTTGCGCAAATCCCGAAGCAGCTAGGCAAGCAAGTGCAACTGGTATTGGATGATCACTAGCTTAAAAAGCAAATGCAAGTGATAGCGGATGATCGAGAGATTTAAGAACATCCACCAGGCTAAGAGTGCGAAAAATGGGTCTAATTGGTTATTTGGTTCTGTTTTCGTCTTGTTCCATGTAAGGTTTCCGCCATACACTCCGTTGTAGGCAATTTGATGGCGTGTCCTTACTCTGAGTTATCTAGAAGGGACAGCGAATTTGGCATCTGTAGAGATGACTTCCTCCACGCAAAAGCACAGGAGCGGCGAGTGGTACTTATGCAGGAACGCACGTTAATCTACTGTCACTCGTGCTTGCTTGGTTGCCTGGCCGCCTCGTTGCACTCAAGAAACACAGCAGCATGGTGACGCCCTAGCAGCTCGAACGGTACTTGCAAAAAATGGAGGCTGGACAAGGAAGCGATGAGCAGGCATCCCTCTGGTCTGCCACACATTACCACAGGATGCATAACTGAAACTGAGCGCCTAACGTTACATGTCACTGACTTGCTCCACACAGTACTTTCAGTGCACTATAGGCAAGCCTGCTCACCACTGCACAGGCGCAGGAAAGTAAACTTGTACTGAACAAAAAATCACCAGGTACAAATAACCCCTAGCTGAAAGATTAGAGGTAACTAAGGAGGCTATCGAAGAAGGGTAACACTGATGGACAAAATGAGTCTGCAAATAATGAACAATCTCAAGATACTGAAAGTAGAAATTCTGAAGAGCAAATGGACTTCGGAAAAATATGCAATGCATAGAACATATTATCAACTAATTGATAAAGCCAGTATAAGAAGAACAAGAAGGAATACACTCTGCACTCAAAAAAAAAAAAAAACGCTAGTATGAAAGACTAAGCTTTCCTGAACAATTTCCTGTTAATAGATGTGAATGCATTTGTGCAATAAAGTGATCAACACAGTGCCTTTAGAATTTTTGGTTACAAGAGACCTTGCTTAAAAGAGATCTTTTTCGTGTCCCTTGATTGCTCTTGTAAAGAGGTTTTACTGGATTATGAGGGATAGCATAGCAGAGTGCTGGGAATAGCTTAAGTAACTATCGGTCCTTGAATATTCACTGACATCACACAGTACAAGAACATCTTGCATCTCAGTTCCACTGAAACACAGCCATGCAGCCAGGAGTGGCCAAGTCAAATCGAGGTTACATACTTTTGCAGCTGGTACAACCTGAGGCTGGGGCTCTTCATTGGTCTTATGGCATTCTGCTAAGGCCTTCTTAAGCTTCTTGACCATACGGCCTGGCTCTGCAAAACATGAAGGAAACATGAGTGACGGTCTACGCCAGGCGTTTATATAAATCAAAATAACGGAAGAGCTTGAACAGAAAAGATGGTATGATACACATCCTTTTTTTTCACTCATTAAATGCATAAGTTAATGTTTTTTTTCAGCAACTTGATGCTAACAGCTGACTGACAGCTGGCGCCAGCATTGTAAAACAATGAAATTGATGTCAAGTCTTCTGATTCTGGCATGTCAGCTGACTGTCCCTCTAGGGTGACAAGCCATAAGGAATAAATAGCCAGTGTCATGTGTAAAGTGCAGCAATAAAGATTGCAATTATGTGTAAGGTTGTCACGGCAGGGTTGTCAAGGCAGCTGACATTCGTTTTAAGTTTATGCAGATTAAGTGGCCAATGCCTCTTTTGATTTTCATAAATAAAGCATAGCATGTGGGGACGAGGACTTTTAGTTGATTTCGGACTTCAGGTATAACTTCCACAATTGGGCTATATGCAGATGATTGCATATTGTATAGAAATATAGAAAATAGGGAAGATACAAACGATCTACAAACAGACCTCAGCCGGATCATAGCATGATGCTGTAAATGGAATATGACTCTAAATCCTAAAAAATGCTACCATATTCGTTTTAGCCGAAAAAAGGTACATGTCTTGAGTAGTTACTTTTTAAATAGTCATCAAAAGCCACATATCAAGATGTTAAGTACCTAGCCGTTTATTTTTTCATAATTTAACCTGGAACAAGCATGTTGATTACATAGCATTGAAGGCTGGTCGTGTACTCAACTTCATTAACAGAAATTTTCGTAACGTTCCAAATGACATGAAAGAAGTTCTATATATCTCAAATGTGCGCTCAATTTTAGAACATGCAACGGTAGTGTGGGATCCAGCTACTAAAATCCTTATCAAGAAACTTGAAGCGATACAGAATCATGCAGCACGTTTCATTTTAAACATTTATGATCGTCACAGCAGTGCCGGTGCGTTAAAGAAGCATTTAGGATCGGATTCCCTTCAGCTCCGTCGCACATTCTTCCGATTAGTCTTCTTAAACGACATCATGAACAATAAATTTGCATTGACCGTGATGCTTACCTTGCACCCCCCACATACATTTCCCATAGACGAGACCATATCCGTAAAACATGCGAAATTGCCTGTCGGACATCTGTATTTAAATCAGCTTTTTCCCCCATACAATAAGTGAATGGAATAGCCTCTCAAATGCAATAGTTTCATTACATGACAACAGGTTTCCAGCCACTCTTAAAACACATTTACGGGGACTAACTGATGCATCAGTGTGCCATGCACCATAAGCTATTGACTGCTCTTCTTTTCAACAGGGAGCTTTTGCATGCTACTTTTCCGCTATATATGTATTTTAACTTTTTTATGACTTGCACAACTTTTCCCAAGTGTGTTTTACTGTTCTGAGCTGAATTGTTGCTGGGTCTCTTTTTTTTTTAATGTGAATGTACTGCACATCTATTTCCAGTGCTTTTGCCTCTCCCTTTGCGTACCCTCGTACTCTAATGCCCAGTGAGGCGATTTGTACGCACTCAAATAAATAAATAAAAAATAAGTCTGCTCTTAAATCTGAATTATGAAACTGGCCCATGCTTTCAGAACAAAGCCTGAAATTTTTAGACCAGCGGGCCACATTAGCGCTCTACTGGCTGCATGCAGCCCATGTGCAAGAGGATTAACCTCGGCTTATTAAGAATAAAGTCAATCTCGCGACAAATACTTGATGCCATTGGCTGAATGTCCTTTCCTTCAAAAGCAATTTTACCTGACTCGAGTTTTGTCAGACTATAGATAGGTCTTGTGGCCAGTTCAATGCTCAGTCTCCACTTTGTCTACTGTTAGCTGTTTCTCTGTAACCAACTCATCATGTAGTCAAAAAAGTACTACATGCACAGGATCGCTCCGCATGAAAGGGAGTGACCAGTTCACAAATAAAACAAATTCATTCATTATTTCTCTATTAAAGTCTAAAAGAACCAAGAAAAATTCTAACTAGCAAACCAGGATAAGTCTGCTTATCACACTCAATTACCCTGTAATAATTTGTTGAATGCTCAAACTTTGTCCCTTTCATACTGAGTGATGCTGTACAATGTATGCTGCATACTAAATGACCACATACACCATACTGAAGGTACAGGTATCATTTTCTGGCTTACCGGCAGCTTTTTCAGCTTCCTCAAGCCGTTTTTGTAGTTCGTCTCTTTCGGCTGTGACTCTCTGCAGTTCAGCTTCATGCTCTTTGAGCCTGCCTTCGCAGCCACATGTGTTGTTCTGAAATTAACAAATGAGAAAGTGTAATAATGTAGGAACTGCAGGGACAGCAAAAGCAGATAGGTGAAAGTACCGTTTATATGAGCAGAGGAGAGAGGTGTTGGGTAGCAGCCTTTCAGAGCTCAGTGTTGCAGGCTACAACGCACACTCAGTACTCGTGTATAAAACACGGTGCTTGTTGTCTTACATTTACCATGCTTTGTCCCCATTTGCACTGTGTTTTTACCTTCAAAATATTACCTTACGAGATCTCCAAGCCAAGAAATAGGGGCAACCAATCTGAGTCAACTTGCACTGCCTTGCACGCTCAACTTCACTATTAATGCCCGATATATATATACACACACAGTCGACAACTGATTTTTCAGACACCCAATTTTTCGGACATGCTTGATTATTTGGGTCTTTTTCCTGGCCCCAGGACATACCTTATAAAGTCGATGTACTGTGCGGCTCAAAATTTCGGACACTCTAGGGAGGGCTGTTCGATTTTTCAGACATTCCAAGCATCAGCCGCGCCAACTGCCACACATTTTGAGCGGTGTGGCCGACATTTTGTTTGTTTCCCTTTACCTCCGATAGCCTCAAAACTGATGCTGGCCTTGTGTGCCGCTCCTCAACTAAACTGACGCTGGATTGAGGCTACATTATTTGCCTAGCAGCTTCAGCTTCCAGAACGTCGCTGCTCGCTGCCGGAGTGCTTTTTTTTTTCTTTTAGCTTGATCGCTTCGACTGCCTGTTAATCTGTGCGTGGAAGTCGGTGCCACCCACAACGCTGCGCTATTGCTTCCGTCAAGCAGGATTTGTGCTGAATGACGAGTCGGCTGCCTTGGACGAGGAGAGCATCGTCAAGCAGCTGTCAGGCAGTGAGCAGTTAATTGACGGCCTTCGTACTGTCAAAATTCCATTGAGCGCCTCGTTTTCAGAGTTCACAGACGTGTACCAAGAGTTGAAACTGTGCGCTGGACTCACAGATGCAGAAATTATTCGCGAAGTACTTGCGAAGTTCGAGAGCGACGACGACGACGACTCACCTGCAGCAGCACAGCCGATGCAAGCTGAGCTGATGTAAGCAGTCTCAACCCTTTCGTCGGCTAACGGTGACACTACGATTCTCGCTGAAATTCAGGCGGACCTGTTAGCACAGAAGCGCAGCGTGGTGCAGAAAAGCATTCATGACTTTTTCCGGCCTCAAAGTCAATAATAGGCAATAAATTGAGCCTTCGAGACCAGCCAACGTGGATATAAGGCCCTGCTTAATAAAGCCATATGAACGTGCCTGCAGTAGCATGCCTGACTCAATCTGCAAGGTTCCTGAGGAGTTCGATTCCGCTTGAGTTGGCAGCTCCTGCCAAATCCTTCATGTCACACAACCCTATGACCAATCAGTGCTCAGCCATGTCTGCTGCAGCTACCACCTGCCATGCCCATTGCTTTTTGCTCACAGCACCAATGCCAGATTTCCTGGAGAATGGGACACTACCACGTTAAAATGGTGGAATGTCGTGTTGGTTAACAGACTCCCAGAAACTCATTCACACAATATGCAACAAAGGTCCACAGAGCATCAGGTACTGGGGCTCCAGCTTACACAGTGAGAAGTGCACCACCAGAAAGGTGTGCCCGCTTGTTCAACTGCCACTCAGATTTTAATGTGATAGCGAATTATTTCCCTATTCTCAAAAAACAAATCCAGCACTTATCGGGCATTGCTCTGTGGTTGCAGGTGGCTGGCATGTCGGGGTACTGATAAATCGCAGGCTCGTCTGATATGTGCCCCCGACATGACTGATTTGGCAGGAGCTGTCAATTCGAGCCTTTCCTTTCACAAAGGTGGGTGGGATCAGAATCAGCCTTCCAGGACTCTTGAATTCTGAATCAGACATGTTACCCTTAGGCCATGCGGGCACATTTGTATGCCTTGGTTAAATAGGGCTTTATTTCTATGTAGGATGGCCTTTCAAATATAACTGCTAAAGGGTATGAAGGAAAGAAGCCAACAGTCGGCGAGGCCAAGGAAAGCATTGGGGATTGTAATTTGTCTTTTTTTTTATTTTTACTTCTATAATCGCATAAATTAGTAATGTAGTCTGTTCAGGGGAAAGATAATTAAACGCAAAGTAGAAGAAAAAACATGCCGATGGTGGGAACCGAACCCACGACCTCCGAATATCGCGTCTGGTGCTCTTCCAACTGAACTACGTCGGCCGCTGTCCCCCCTGCTACTTTCTTGGGTATTAATGTTGTCTGTATACGAACCTTGAGAGTGTTCACCAGCGCCACCCTCAACCATCGCGGCTGACGTGGAACGCCCTGTGTTACCACCAGCGTCACATAGAACGTCATCAAGGAGCCTCGCCGACTGTTGGCTTCTTTCCTTCATGTATTATAACGAGCGCCCTCATTTCCCCTTCATTTATCTTCTTGTAGCTAACGGGGGTCTCGGTTCTGGTAGTCTTGAAGACATAGGTAGCATAAGAGGGTTCTAGTACAGCTTTCGCCCTCACTCTTGATCACGTTCTACGTGACGCTGGTGGACAGGGCGTTCCACGTCAGCCGCGATGGTTGAGGGTGGAGCTGGTGAACACTGCCAAGGTTCGTATACAGACAACATTAATAACCAAGAAAGTGCCAGGGGGGATAGCGGCCGATGTAGATCTGAAAACAGCACTAGGTGCTTTGTTTTCAGACGAACTGTCTGAATGCTTTCATATTGTGCTTGCAACCGACGGAGTCCCTTCTCTGCCATTTCACACAGCGAAATCACATCTTTTGAAGGTGATACAAGTCCTCCTCGGGTTTTTTGTTTGACCAACGCCGGTTGTTCTTCAGCATAAACAGCTGTAACGCACTGGTCACAGGTACTTTTTGCAGCAATTTTTCGAGCGACAAATCCTGCAACGTACGGTACAATAGAACTAACAAATGGAGAGAGGCTTTCTGGGTAGTCAACTCTATGCGTGTAGTCGTGGTCCTCAGCTTGCAGTATGGAACACCTTCGCATCGTGGTGACAGCCGTAGTTGCGCTCTCCTCAGGAGCAATAATAGATGCGCCCAAGACAGACACCACGTCTTGTGAACAGTTTCCAGATTCGGAGGACTTCACCTCCATCTGCACGAGAAGACGCTTGTAGGCAGCCATAAACTGAGCTGCTGTTGGATTATTATTGAATCCACCTCGCCCTCTTATGCAGCCAAAAAATGTCTCCGCATGATGTTAGCTCATCTTGTGAGTCAGCAAGTACTTCAAAGGGCCCCTGTGAATAAGCTCATCAAAAATCTCCTCGGTGCTTTGCATGCATATTAGAAAGCCCAGAAATCCTGTTTTCTTGACGCCTTCCAGAAGAGGCCGTCCAGCTGGCTCCTTGAGAGCGCTTATATACGCTCGAGCATCAGTAAAAAATGCCCTCCAGCAGGATTCATTTTGTTTTCGCAAAGGCGCCTGGTAAGATTTCGCCAAAGGATTCCTTGAATTCAAAATGTCGAACAAATGGTCGAACAACCTCACAAATCTGGCCGTGGCAGCAGCGCCTCTGAGCTTCAATACCTACCTGCTCACAAAAATCGAGAGCGTCAGCTACCGAAGAACTCAGTGCTTGGACTGCCAGCCATACCTTCATTTTTTGTTTTGCCCACTCCATGTGCATTTTTGTTAGCTTATTTCCAAGTCTCAGACCTTCCTCACGCTGCAAGGCATCTAGCGCTTGTACGTAAGACCACTTCACAAATTGCCCGTCAACACCGACAAGATGGCTTACAGTCGCTAATGAGTTTCTTATCAGCTTGATCATATGGCATGCATCTAACATGATATGCACTTTTTTGAGGAATCATTTTGGTTTTTCAAAGCATGTGCAAAGGTTTTCACCTCCACGGCGAAGCTCAGCCCCCAAACTTGCAGCCATGCTAAAATTAGACGATGCACCATCAAATGTCAGTGAGATGACCTCGACTCCTACAGAAGCCAATTTTTCGATGCACTGCTTTGTGAGTTCAGCTCTCTCTGAGCCCGTGAGAGAGACAATCAGAAAATACCCTACAGGAATTTTAAGCCGCATGTTGACTCCAACGAGCACGTAGACACAAACGTTCCTTGCCTCAGGAAGGCTGTCATCTTCCAAACCTGTGCCAAAATCGACATAGCCGACCACCCTGTCGCCGACCAGCTCAACATGCTTTCGTAGCGCCATGTCAACCACAATGAGTGCACAGTAGAGTACTTCTGATCGTGTTTGTACAAATTCTCCAGAAAAGCAAATGCTTCAGCTGTGAAACCTGCACGTCCATCAAGGGATCGATACCACTCGCGGATTGTGCGTTGCGATGGTAGAGCATCATTGAACTTCGAGCCAACGTATTCATAGGCTGCTGGTGAATAAAAATGTAGTGTAAGAGCGAAGGTGCGCAATGCTGGAGGGAATTTCCCTTTCTTTGCAGCTCCTGCCCTTTCCAGCAGCTGCTGTATGTCATCTGAGAACGCTGCTCTAAACACTTCAGCTCCTTCATCGGATAGAAGCTTCCTTTCTTTTATTGTTTTAATAATTTCTAGGGCTGTCTCATTTCTTTTCTGTAGCCTTCGCTTGGTTTGCTGTAGAACTTTGATTTTTTTCTTTAGGTGCATTGTTTTTTCTTCAGTGGCGTGGAGTCTATTCTTATACCATTCCTTGCTAGGTGAAGGTAAGGCAGCCTCCTCATAATTAGCAAGAGTTTCTGGTGCTTTAGCATCCTCATTAAATGGAGGGTCTCGGGACTTTGGTGGCGGACGCTTCCTTTTAGCCTGAAATATAAAATTTTGTTTATTCAAGTGCATGGAGAGACAAGTCAGCAACCGGATTTAAATTAGAGGGATAACGCCAGCACTTTGACTGCTTGCACGTCAACTTTCCTAAAAGCACACACGCGCGCTAGCACGCCTCGCCAAGAGCACGGCAATATACGATGACCCGAAATTTCTAAGCTAACGACACTGAACGCCTATCAGGATCTACGCACGAAGTGTCGAGACAAGTTCAGTAATGTTCAACATACAACATTAGAATAATAATCATGCGCGGCTCCGTCAGCCGTCTGTGTTTTAATGCAAATCAGCAACTGTCTTGAACATCTTTTCGTGCTTACCGGCGCTTGCAGTCGCTCCGGGAATGCAGGAAACACTGCCGGCACTGTGCCTGGGCGCAGCCGCGTAGTCTGGCCGGTCCCGTCAAAGCACTCCGGAGTAAAGTGAACCGAACACAAGCGGTCGCAGTCTTTTGCGTGCCAGCCTTCGCGACGAACAGCTTGTTCCCAGTCTTCGCGCCTCAGAATCCTTCGGATACCTAGCAGTAAAGAAATTGTTGGTTGTGGGCACGCACGTGCTGCGCGGCGCAATACAAGAAGCACAGCAGTCCGGAATAAACTTTCACGAGTTCAACTTATTTGTGAAATGTGACACCTGGCGTCGTCTTCACGCGGTTTGTGCAACCGTAAGCTACGCACGAGCCAACCATGCTTGTTCTGGCCGTGTTACATGCCGCGCAAGTGAAGCAGCACCATTTGTTCGTGTACACACTCGGCGCGCGCTGCGGCGACAGGCGTGCTTTCTGCCCCCCGCAAGATAGCGGCACGGCGGCTTCACTTGACGGGCGCCCCCTCCGCTCCAGCAGTTTTTATATAACCTCCTTGGTATAGACGTTTACAACAAGGGCTTCCTATGTGCTGCCATATTGTTTTCAGTGCACTCTATTGTACGCATCATGTTGGCCCAACTGGAAGACTTATTTCCGAGTCTGGAAAGGAGGTGCACCAGCAATCTCACCCAATGCAAAGGTCTATACAACTAACTTGAATGACAAAAAATGAAGGCTTTGTCACAAGGTCAATACATTTTTGTGCTCAAAAGTACAATGTCATATACTATCTCACTAATTATATGTTTCCTGAACCAACTCTAGCCTCTGATAGCTGTTATAATGCAATCATGGAAGCATCGTGTTAATACAAGATTGCACCTTTACCATTCTTTTCTGTATTGTTACAGCTGTTAAACTAGTAACTACCTGCATTATATAATCTTTGTATTAAAAAATTGGGTAGGTACATAAGGGGTTGAATAATAATGCACAGACTATGTGAAAGTAGTCGGCAATTTGTAACATAACATTGTTTTGTCTGAATAATTCACTCACAAAAGTGGCACCCATCATTGCAAAAAAATTTAGACTTGAACATTTCCCTTTTTGACTGCGCACTCTAAAAACCACGACCTACTTCTAAAAACAATGAAAATTCAACAAAAGTGATCAACAAAAATTATGTTGACTTTTGTGCACACAAATTCCATTGAGTTAGTGTTGTGTTGGCACAACACACATTGAATTTCCATTGAATGTCTGTGATCTCAGCAAGTCCTCAATGATTTGTCAACTGAAATTCAAAACTCATTTTTATAAGGGCATGATCATAATTATCGCGACAGTGACGCCGGGACAGTGACAAGGCATGCAAGAAGTGTTAAATCTTTAGCACCGCTTTTCTTTCCGCGCCAACGAGGGGGAAGAGGATACCGAGCCAGCGGGAGGAAAAAGACGAAAAGGAAGCGTGAGCTCCTGAGCGAGGACGTGGTTGAGTCGCCATCTTGAGAACGCGAAAGCAATAAATGCAGTCTTTCTAGAAACCGTCCCAGACCATTCTTTGGGTGCGTGCTTGTGGCCCATATTTGAACATTTTGGTGCCGAAACCCGGGAGTCTTGCGTGGACTTTACGAAGAGCTGCGAGTGCTGCATCCGCATGGATAGGCTGAGATCTAAGCGGACGTCTCGACGGGCTAAGAACGGCGGACTTATCAATGAGGCAAGTGCTCTTTTATCATCCGATGCGATTACGCTTAGCGAATTGACGTGCGTGTACGAACAACTCAAGGCTCATAAGGACGAGCTGAAGAAGATCAGCGACGAGCTTGTAGAGCACATCGGTGATGACGCAGACTTCGAAGCAGAGTACGCGACGGTCATAGAGTATGAAGACAGAGCGACGCGCACGCTGACAGACCTTCTGAGTCGTCGCAGTAATTTGATATCCACGATGACCTCGCCTTCGGACGCAGTTGATCGAGTCATAGCTCCCTCTTCCGCAAGACCCGGAGTCAAGCTGCCGAAGATCACTATAACACCTTTCTCTGGGGACCTGAGCCGCTGGACGGAGTTTTGGGAGTCGTTTTACCACCTTATTCATCGCAACGATGGTCTCACTGTGATAGACAAATTTCACTATTTGCGACTTTTCTTAACAGGTGACGCGGCTTCAGCCATCGCGGGCCTTCTGACAACCGAGGCGTGCTACTTGGACGCCATTTCTGTGCTTAAGAAAAGGTTCGGTGATAAAGCACGCTTGGAGCAAGAATATTCTCCAGACTTAAAACGCTGTCAACCATACGTTCTCAAACAGACACCACGGCTCTCCGAAAGCTCTACGAGCAAGCGCTCTGCAACATCAAAGGTTTGGAGTTCTTGGACGTTAGCGGGACAACGTTTTCTGCGATGCTTTGCGACATCCTCCTAAGAACGCTCTTGCGCGCTCTTGTCATCCATTACCACCGTTCTCAAGCAAATGGTGTCGCAGCCGAAGTCCGCGATACCGCAGCAAGTGGATCGGAGCTAGATCGCTTGCCGACTTTTTTGGCGATCAAAGTCGAGAGTTTGAAGAAGACCGACTACAAAGCCCGTGGGGACCCGGTAATACAGTCAGAGACTCGGACACAATACCATGACAGCCAATGTAAGACAGCGACTGCGCAACGACCGATTTCGTCGATGCTCAATCTTCAAAGATAGCCAAGGCCTGTGTTTTTACTCGTCTAGCGACCATTTGACTTCGTCATGCCGTGCTGACCTGCTGCTTTCAGACAAGAAGCTCCTGTCACTGAGCTTGTGGTGTTTTCGGTGCAGGACCAAAGGACACCGTGCGCTAGACTGCCGTCGTAAGATTACATGCTCCAACTGCGAGGGTCGACACGCCACTAGCATATGCAACGCGGCCGCGATGCGGGAAACTCAAGGAGAGGATAGAGCAAGACTCCAAGCTGGGCTTGTTGGTTCATAGTTATTAAAAGATTTGCAGCGCTAAAAGACGACACAGAGAAAAAAAAAGAGAGGATAGAATGACCACTGACACAATCGTATGCACCTCCCTTGAATTGTCCTCTCGCATTCTGCTGCAAACATTCCGGGCCTGGGCAATGAGTGCCGCCACCTGCTGCTGTGTTCGAGGCGTCTTTGATGGAGGCAGTCAGCGCACGTTTATTACAGGATCGTTGGCAAACGACGTCCGTGGGATCGATAAATATTGCCCTTAATACCTTTGCAAACGTTTCTGACCAAGCGGCCAAGAAATGGCGCATTGTAAAGCTGCAGTTAAAGAGCCAGTTTTCGGATTACGAGATCCCGTTCCACGCTATTGTGATTCCTCACATATGCAAGGACATCGAGGAGACGCCCATAGATTCTTCTTTTGTGGCGTCACTTTAGCAGCGTGACCGACATACTGCAAACGAATTATGTTAACGTTGGCAATTGCAGTGGAATCAGCATCCTAATTGGGTCGGGCCAGATGTAGACAGTTTTGACGGGGCAGGTCCGTAGATGCGACATGATTGAGCCACTCACCGCTTTGGAGTCCAAGCTAGAAAGGACCTTTCAAATTGTGACAACTTGCTTGAGAATGAAGCAATCGACATCAGGAACGTTCCATACTAAGAACGAACACAACATGAAGCGACGAATAGCCCTGCTCTTTTCTAAAATTTGAAAATCTGAAGAATGTCTACAAGGAGGCCATTAACCCGTGCCGCAGAGTGCCCTATCGACTCAGTAGATAAGCAGCCAGAGCCCTTCCGAAGGCCTTCTGTTCTATTTCAGCGACATTCTTGGGCCACGTTCTGGTAGAGTCAATCAGACGGCACAGAGACTCCTCTATTTAGACACCTGGACTGCCGCTTGGTGGCACTGTGCCCAGCAGAACGCTGTCACCCCTGCGTCGACCTTTATGACCACGCATGTGGACACGAATAGAGCGGAAGTGAGTATTCGTTCGACGCGCGGTCTTACCGCCACCTCGTCGTGGCAACCACGGTGGTCAAGCTACACCGCTACTTCGATCATACCTCTAGGCCGCAGCTCAACGACAAGACGAAAAAATGATTTCTCCGCCAGGTGTCGAATCTGTGCATGGACTGCATGATCGAGTACAAAGGAAAGAACGATCTAGAGAACGGTGCAGGGTGCCATGCGCGACATCTGCCTGCTGGAACCAGCCTAATGGGTTATCTAGACAGGGAACTGCGAGTCTTTCCCTTAGAAGCACTCTGGCGCCCAACAAGCCGCGAGTTCAGGTCATGACAGCAGCTACGCTGCTGGAAGGATGCTACTTGTGGGAGCGGCCCTCCTTGAAGGCTACACAAAAGTCGTGGCACGAGCACTGGGACTCCCAACGTCGACGTCGATATGCACAGGCACGCTCAGAACGTGCACTACTTCGAGCGCAAGCCGGAGAAATCCTTCG
>JAJIZL010032877.1:54550-82772 GCA_023969395.1 Amblyomma maculatum | reverse complement strand
CTGTGGGTGAACAGGGGAAGTGATGCCCAAATAGAAAGTGTGCTTCAAGAAGCAGTCGATACCATTGAGACTTACGCTCTAAGGGCGGGTCTTGAATGTTCACACTCTAAGTCCGAACTCCTTGTAGTTCGAGAAGGCCCCAATCGAAAGAACAGACCTCCGCCTCCTGCAATCAGGGTAGAGCTCAAAGGACTGCCAATCAAACAAGTAGACACCATCAGAATCCTAGGCATGTTCATTCAGAGTAACCACAGAAATTTAGGAACATTAGATAAACTGACCACAACAGTCACCCAAACAGCCAGACTAATCAAGCGAATAGCCAACAAGAGGAGGGGCATGAAAGAACGCGACACCTGTCGACTCATTCAGGCTTTCGTCATCACCAGGCTAGTCTACACCCTGCCCTATCTGCACCTTTACCAAGACGAAAAGCAAAAGATTGAATGTCTTATCCGGCAAGCTTACAAGACAGCACTAGGACTATCGAGAAACACCTCAACCGATAGGCTCTTAGCTCTTGGAATGCACAACACGCTTGATGAACTCAAGGAAGCGCATTTAATAGCGCAGTACTCCAGACTGGCGCGCACCAAAGCCGGGAGGCTTGTCTTGCTGAGGCTAGGCATCAATGCCGAACCCATGGCGGACGATCCCAGGCAAATACCCACAGCAATCAGGAAAGAGCTTGTTATCAAGCCCCTCCCTAAGAATATGCACCCCATTCACCACGAAGGCAGGCGACTAGCACGCGCACGTGCATTACACACCAAATACAAAGAAAACCATTCGGTTGCTTACGTAGATGCGGCCGAATATGAAGAGACGGACCGCGGTTTCGCGATATGTGTGGTTACTGGGGCCCGTGAGTTCACGCCTACCAAAATCTTAGCTTCAGCTACTGTACGTACCAGAACCTCCGAGGCTGCAGAGGAAGCAGCCATCGCGCTGGCTATCGCTTCTACCGAAGCAGATGTTATAGTCAGTGATTCCAAAACAGCCGTACGGAATTTCGGGAGGGGCCGTCTGTCGGCTGCCGCCAGGAGTGTCCGTAAAAGCTACCGTCCAGTCCCTGGTAGGACGATAGAACTGGTATGGGTTCCGGCTCACTCGGGCAATCCCGGGAACGAGAAGGCTCACGAATATGCCCGAGGTTTCGTCGGCCGGGCGGTGAGCACCTCGTTTCCCGCGGGCGCGAGGGAGGGCCTGCTCTCGTTCCATGATATAACTCGCCATTTTAGCCTGGAAAGGCGCATCTTCCCTCCACCGCACAATTCATTAAGCAAGGCCCAGGAGATAATCTGGCGCCAGCTACAAACCCGCTCCTTTCCCTGCCCCAAAGTTTATTCACATATATTCAAAGAGCAGGTTGACCCTGAATGGAAAGAGTGTGGCGTCGACGCTACTTTAGACCACATTACATGGGGGTGTGGGGGTGGAACAGCAGTTTACATTAGGTAGCGAAATACTGGAAATAGTAGGCGAATATGTGTACTTAGGACAGATAGTAACTGCAGATCCGGACCATGAAAAGGAAATATCAAGAAGAATAAGATTGGGATGGAGCGCATTTGGCAAGCACTCGCAGATTATGACTAGCAGCTTACCGGTATCGCTCAAGAGGAAAGTATACAACAGTTGCATCTTGCCTGTACTCACCTATGGGGCTGAAACATGGAGGCTAACCAAGAGAGTTCTACTTAAGTTGAGGACAACCCAGAGGGCTATGGAACGAAAAATGGTAGGGGTAACATTAAGAGATAGAAAGCGTGCAGAGTGGGTCAGAGAAATAACTCAAGTTACCGACATTCTAGTGGAAATTAAGAAGAAGAAATGGACATGGGCAGGACATGTAGTGCGAAGAGAGGATAACCGATGGTCGCTTAGGGTAACAAACTGGATTCGAAGGGAAGGAAAGCGTAGCAGGGGGAGGCAGAAAGTTAGGTGGGCGGATGAGATTAAGAAGTTCGCAGGGGTCAAGTGGGGGCAGCTAGCACAGAACCGGGTTAAGTGGAGAAATATGGGAGAGGCCTTCGCCCTGCAGTGGGTATAATCAGGCTGATGATGATGATGATGACATGGGGGTGCGCGGCCTATCCGCCACCCGCCGATTTGCTGCCAGCTCCATCTCTGGAGCAGTGGGAGGCCGTGCTGCACTGCTCGGACCCAGCCATCCAGGCTCGGGTCACTGAGTGGGCCGAAGAGATCGCCGACAGGACGCAACTGGCGGCCATCTGGCGCGGCCAGCAAGCAAACTAAACCACTTAAAGCCGATGAAATAAATGTTTTCCCATCCATCCATGTGATCCTTCACCCTCTATTTTCTCTTCAGTCCGCACGAGGCAGCGGAGGTGGCTCAGCTACGGAGCCAGTAGCGAGCCCGTGCATTTTCTATACTTCTTCATACAGCCCCAACAACAAAAACAACAACTGACATGGGGGGCGGAGGGGAAGGGTGGCTGATCCTGGCCTCGATGGGGCTGGGATAGGTACGTCACCGCCGCTTGCAGCAGGTCTGTAATAATAATAATAATAATAATATTAATAATAATATAGTAATTTGTTCACAGGAAGGGAAAGGTGCAGTATCTGTCTCATTTGTTTCTGTGGACACCTGACCGCGACGTAAGGGAAGGGAGGAAAGTGGGAGTGAAAATGGATAGAGAGAAAGAGGAGCCGTAGTGGAGGGCTGCGGAGTAATTTCGACCACCTGAGGATCTTTGCCGTGCGCTGACATCGCACAGCACACGGACGCCTCTTCATTTTGTCTCCATCGAAACGCAGCAGCCGAAGTCGGAATCAAACCCGGGTACTCAGGCACATTAGTCTGGCGTCTTACCACTGCACCACCCCGGCGGGGCTAGCCTGCCACCGATTGTTTATCATTTGTAGGCTGTCATTGTACCCGCCACTGCTTCGGTGGAGGATGACCGCTGTTGTTGCGGCGCGCATCTTTATTCCCTCTTCTTTTTCTTTTCCTTTTTCTCTTCTGTCCGCATGAGGCAGCGGACCTGCTACTGGCGCTGTAGCTGAGCCACCTCCGCTGCCTCGTGGAGACAGAAGAGAAAATAGAGAAGAAAGAAAAGAGGGAGACCAAGACGCGCGCCGCATCAACCGTCGTCCACCAGCGAAACGGTGGCGGTTGCAATGACGGCCTACAACAGATAAAAATTCTGTGGCAGGCTAGCCTTCGCCGCAAGCGGCGGTGATCTACCTGTTCCAGCGCCATCAGTTGAGACTCTTCTTCCTACAGCCACAACAGCAACAACTGACATGGAGGAAGCGGTGGTTCTAGCCCTACGGGGCTTGGTTTGTTGGGTGTAATGTCCCAAAGCAACTCAGGCTACGAGAGACGCCGTAGTGGAGGACTCCGGAAATTTCGACCACCTGGGGTTCTTTAACGTGCATTGACATCGCACGGCACACAGGCTCCTTGCTTTTCACCTCCATCGAAAAGCTGCCGCCGAGCCCGGGATTCGATCCCGCGTCCTTGGGAACAGTAGTCGAGCGCCGCAACCACTGTGCCACCTCGGCGGGGTGCCTCCTGTATGATGTCTTTGTGTGGTTCTCCGCATTATTTTCTTCCTAATTTGAAGTATTGCATTAATTCCCCATATGTGAGAGGGGTCGAAGGCTCTGAGGATGTCGGCGCAGGTGCCCGGAAAGTATGCCCTCGGGCGATCCTGTCGGCTGCCTCGCTGCCGTCGAAAATGGAGGAAATAACGAAGTTCTTCAATCAAATCTGGTCGAGCAGAAATCTACCGAAAGAATGGAAACATGCGGAAATTATATCTATTCCCAAACCTGGGAAGAAGCTAGACCTGGACAACATACGTCCCATTCCGCTAACATCTTGCACAGGGAAATGGCTCGAAAGAATTGTCAATAACCGACTCACAGACTACCTGGAAAACGAGAATCTAGAGCCAAACTAAATGTTCGGCTTCAGGCAAAATCTGTCAACACAGGACGGGATGCTACAAATCAAGCACGACATTATGGACAAATATCAGCAATAAACAAAGGTATCCTCCGCTCTGTAGACCTAAGAGGTGCTTTTGACATCAGCCACAAAACAATTCTCGACAGCATACGGAAACCGGGTGCGGGGGGAGAACGTACAATTACGCTCGAGGCTTTTTTAGCGACCGGACGGGAACATTAAGTGTCGGCGGTATCAGGCCCAATGAAGGAGCAACTGCCGGGAAAGGTACCCCGCAGGGATCCATCATCTCGCCCCTCCTTTTAATTTGGTCATGGAACTGATAGCGAGAAAATTGGAAAGCATACATGGAATTCGAGACGCCCTCTACGCCGACGACTGTACGGTGTGGACGACGACAAGATCAGCAAGAGAAAAGAAAGACAAATTGCAAAGGGCCCTTTAAGGAACTGAAGAAATTATTAGAAGAAACGGCATGAAATGAGCCCCTGAGATAACCGAGTTCATTAGAGTTTACAAGGAAAAGAAGAGCCGATTCAAATCCAACTTCAAAACCAAGAAATCAGAAGTAAAACTCTTTTGAGGATACTAGGTATGTGGCTACAGAGCCACGGGGAAAAACGCACACAATCAAGCTACTGACTCGTGCAAACAGTCAGGTCTGCGGCATGATCCGAAGAATAGCAAATAGGAGGGGGATGAAGAGGAGGAAGAAATATTTTTTTAATTAAAAATTATGTAGACACTCCCAGGAGGGCCGCTTACTCCAGGAGCCCTCTGGCTGTTCCTGCTAGCTTAGCCCGCTCGACCAGCTGTAAAAGAGCTGCGGGTTGCGTGGCTAGAAGGACGGCCTGCCAGGAAGAGGGGGTGGGTTTTTTGATGGGAGCAACGCGGATGGGATGTGGGCATTCCTATAAATAATGGTAGAGGCTAGGTGGGGTGGCGTTGCATGTGGTGCAGAATGATGGGAAATCCGTGGGGTGAAAGATGTGGGCAAGTTAATGAGATGGGAACGAATGTGTCTGGAGTTGTCGCCAGCACATGCTGTCGATGTGAGAGAGCGTGCGGTGTGGGGGCGGGTACGTGAAACGGCAATGACGATAGTGGTGAACAATTGTAGCGTAGAAAAGAGGTTCGATGAGGGTGTATATTGAAGGTTTGGGGAGGCCATCTACCGGCGCCCGGAAGCTTAGTTCTTGGGCAAATGCATGAGCGCGCTTATTTCCGAGGATGTCCTCGCGCCTATGTGCCCATGTGATGGTGATGGGATCGGGAAAGGCAGGTAGAGTCGATAATATTCTAGCGGATGAGTGTGGGAGGTCCGTCGCAGGAGATATCGGTGTGTTGTTTGGGAGCCTGTGTATATCGTAGTGCGCTGCGTCTGAAACTGACTGACATGTGTGCAATAGCGAGTGTAATGGCCAGGCATTCGGCCTCGGCGCTGCTAGTGCATTTGATGGAGGCTGCATTTAACGTTGAGCGGCGAATGTCCATGAACACGGCAGTGCAGATGTAAGAATTCTCCGGATTACGTGAAGCATCTCTATAGATTATGTCTTGGCGTTCAGAGTACTGCTTCGGAAAATATGAGCACCGGCTGCGCGACGGCCTTTGTGGTGTTCGGGATCCATATTTCGAGGAAGGGGCTTGAGCGCAAAGAGGGATCCCTCCGCTGATGCGAAGGGATGGCTATATGTGTGTAAAGTGAGGGATCAGGGATATTGTAGCCCATTTAGATGAGTGCCTGGAGGTGTTATCCGGAGTCGACATTATTGGCTTGAAAGGTGTGCCTCTATGATCTCTTCAGCATTGTTATGTATGCGTAATTGAAGAAGCCCAGTCGTGCTGGTATGACAAGATAAAAGGAGGGCAGCTTTTACGGCTGAACGGCGTAGGATATTAAGTTTATTGAGTTGGACTTTGATGAGTGGGTAGTAGGGGAGATGTTAGTCAAGTCCACGAAAAATGAGGGTGTCTACGAGCTTTACAGTGCCCGTTTCCTTGAGGCCGTGATTTCGGCTTGAAATGCAACAATTCAGATACGTGATCTGCTAGATTTGGCTCGACAGGAGGTGTAAGGTGTGTGTGGCTCTGGTGTCTTGTTGAATGTGGAGACCAGCAGTCGGCGTCGTGGTACATTGGAAATCCGAGAGTTGTCAAGGAGTACATTGATATATGGGGCACGTGGGGATGACTAGGAGCTCAGTTTTGTGCGGTGCACACGCAAGACCATCGCCCTCGCAGCCTCTGACTCCTCCTCCAAATATCTCATAACCGACTCGCGAGGGGCTTGTCAGAACGTCCAGCAAGGGTGGACTGCTCCTCTAGCTTACCGCATATACCGAAATTGCAGTCGAGATTCGGATCCCGCGTACCGATCTCTCGTTTGGGCTCCAGGCCACCAAGGTTTCCAAGGGAATGAGGCAGCCGACGCCGCCGCCCGCGCGGTTTCTCTCCGGGCATTTCCCACGGGACCCGACGCAGACCAGGATTTTGATTTGAGCCCAGTGTACAAATTTAAAGAAATATGTGAATATTATAGATCTACGCACCAAACTCTTCCCACCCCGTGCAAAGGGCTGGGGAAGGCTAACGAGCGGGTGCTCCTGCGCCTGCTCACCAATACAATGTTGTGCCCGGCTACTCTAAAACATTTTGATCCGCAATTCGACGGGCTGTGCTCGCACTGTGGGGAGGTTTCTGATATCTACCATATGATGTGGGCCTGCCAGAAAAACCCATCTTTGCCCCCTATCCCCAACCCCACCTGAGAGAACTGGGAGGCGACCCTGTCCGGCTGCTGCACCCTAGAGGCCCAAAAGGTCTTAACGCAGCGCGCCCGGGCTGCGGCAAACGCCAATGGAGTGACTGTCTAGGCATCCCACCTAGTGTACATACCTATATGTATTATAATAATAAATGTTTTCACCACCACCACCACAGCCTGTGTATATGTGTCGATGGATCCGTAGCGAGGTGCAAAGTATGTTCAACTTGGCCACGGCAACCCATAGTAGTCCATAGAACAGGTATAGTTTTTAGTATCCGAGGTAAGGGAGTTAGAGCAATGTTAAAAAGGATGGGTGAGTAGACTTAACCCTGTGGTGTGCTTCGGTTGAGTGAATGGATGGTCGGTGAGGTATAGGAGCCAATTGTGATGTGGGCCCTGCTTTTGGATAGGAATGCCTCAACGTAGCGCCAGGTCCGTAGTCCGCATTTAGTTGTTGCAAGATTAGATAGAATGTGCTCATGGCTGATGTTAAATCAAGGATGGTCTTTTTCAGATGTAAAATACTGTCTAGTGTGCAGAGATATGGGCGGGAGCCGAATTGAGTGTCTTCAAAAAAGGCAGTAGATTAGAGTTCAGGCTGAAGCCGTCTATGGATTACGTGTTCTTAATAGAGTGTGCCATGACGCATTGGGAGAGAAATGGGGCGTATGTTGTCTGAGAAAAGGGGCTTTCCAGGCTTAGGAATAAAGTTGATTACAGCATATTTCCAAGAGGCTGGTAAATTTACTTGCTTCCAATGTTGGTTGTAGTGAGCTTTGAGTTGAGAGATGTATCATCGAGGTTTTGAAGGAGTTTGTAATTTGGTCAGGCCCGAGTGCGGTGTTGCGAGTGATGTGGGCGAGGGTGGCCCGTACCTCCATGGTGGTTATGACCTCATCTAGCCTTTGGTTAGGTGTGGGAGGGGAGGAGTGTGTGGTGGCAGGTGAAGCAGGAACGCAGGGTTAAAGAAGAAGGGTACGATCAGAATAGCAATGGCAATAATAGGGGCCCCGCTGGACGCATAGTCTCCCGTACCAAAACGTCACCAGAACCGAATCACAGAAAATTGATGCGCAGTTTCGGAAAACTTATAAACTAGCACTCGAAGTACCAAGTCATGCATCCAATGAGGCTTTTATCGCATGAGCAGATTCTGATGATCGCTACTCTGTCCCGAAAAAATCTGACTGTCCGCGCCGAGTAGAACACCGGCCCATGATGCTTAGCGTGTTTATGGTGACTGAAGTGCAGCGCCTCAGCTTTTCCTTCGAGGTAAGAGTAAGAACATGTACGAGATCCAGGCACCCCAGTAGGATCTCTCTGAAGCGGAGCCAGGCTACAAATAGCGGAAATATTGTGAAACCAATCAAAGGCGCAAATGCTGTCCTCATTGCTTCCGTGGCATATACTTAACTAAGAGTGTCATTTTTCAGATATATTCTGAGGAGCAAGAGTGCACCACTTCGAATGGGTTCGTACAATAGATGGCCTTGCATGTTGGACACGGTTTTAATAAACACTGCACCATTTGTGGTGAAAGTGTTGCTTTTTTAAGCATATGGTGTAGAGTTCTCGTCAAGGCAGCATAACAGAAATTTCTGCTGGTGCACGGATTAACCACTCGTTTTTTAACATACAAACGTACATTCTAAAATCACTTTGTTGATATTTTTCCTGTCCGCGTCTTTACAATAACAATAATATAAATTGCTGAGATATTACCTGATGTTTTGCTCCTGTACGCTTAGATTATCTATATTCCTGTATGAATAGCCGTAAAAGTATCCTTGAGTAGCAGGAAAAACGTTGAGGTATCGCATCACTCGCACTGTTCAATTCCTGTCACCGTAGTTATTCCTTCTTTCAGTGGGTGGGTCTTGTATTTAGGTTAGATTTAAAGACACTTCTGCGCCAGAAGTCCTGTTTAACCCGCTGACAGACAACTACTGATAAAGAATTTGCGAGAGCTTACATTTTAGATATGGTGGTGGTAACGTTTTAATCTACAACATATACAGGATATGCGTCAACCTATCCGCCTGCATGCCGTCCTGGATTCCTTGGATCCGAGCGGCGTGTTTGGCCTCTCGGATTACTCCTAGCTGAATGTCAGGGTGTGAGCTCCACAGCAGAGGCTCGTAAAATGCTTCTGTGAATTCTTAGATCAGAATGACGCACGATGGCAGCAGTGTTCTCGTGCCTGGGCGTGAGCCTAAAGACGACGATTTTTGGCGCGCAGCGCGAGAACAAACATGCGGTGAATGAGTACGTGTCGCCATCTATGGAACGCATGGGATACTAAGTACGAGGAGGCGGAAAACGCGGAAGTTTCAAATGAACTCAGTAGAGCGAACACTCCACCCCTCCCCCACCCTACACTCAGCAAATCACAACTTCTCAGAAAACTTCAGACAAATATGCGCTTTACTCGATAATAATTGGCGCAACGGTGTCCAGGCAAATACAGTCCCTCATGTTCCCTTGGCGGTGATCGGAGGGCAGATCTCGAACACATCATGTTCAATGTGAAAACATGCAACCGCCGGAGGGCCTGCAGATTACCAATTCGGAGCAGTTGAAGGCCACATTTCATAGCTCTGATTCAGGCCGGAAACACGCCATCACGGCCTGGGCCAAGGAAATGGTTGACATCTGACTGACTGACTGAAAGACTTTATTGACCTAATATTAGGGAGGGGGATGCGTAGTTGGGGACCCTAGTCCGAGACTCCATCAGCTGCCGCTGCTATCCGCGCGCGTGTCACGAAGGTACGTTGGGCCTGTAGTCCAGAGCTGTATAGGGCAGCCTGCCACCCCTCAACTGCAGGCACTGCATTTGGGTCATCAGGTGGAGTGTGTGGGCAGGTCCACACCATGTGGTTTAGGCGTGCCTTCTCCCCGCAATATTTACACTTTTCTGTCGCAGAATCCGGGGCGTATTATGTTCAAACGGGCTGGTGTGTTATATTTTTTGTTATTGTTTTTTGGTGCGCTACAGGAAAATAGGCAGACACTGCTTGGACCCATAGCCAGCGGCTAGTAAAGGGTCCAATGGAAAACGTACACAGGTTGCAGGCACCCAAAGTTAGAATTATCAGAAGAAGGAACTTTACAATAAACGTGAAGAAAGTTAGTTATCGCTTATACATTCGTAAAACTACAAATGAAGAGAAGAAAATATAAACTAAGACCTCACAAATCAAACAAAAGCGCGTAGAACTTATACAAGAATTAAAGTAACGAAAGATGAATGCATAATGTCACCACACTATAACAATACATATTGTCACATGTCGCAGAGAAATAACGCATCAGATAAAATACAGGTATATGTAGGGGTTACATGGGTAATACCAGGCGAACAATGTAAAGTTAAAGTAGGCAAGTGCAAGTTTGGCTCAAAGTGTTTCATTCATTTTAAGGTGGTATTCTTTTATTGCAGTGGAGAAGTTCGTGGCAAGCTTTACGTCATAGGGTAGAGAATTCCAGATGTTGACGCCCGTAAACTGCTGCATACGCTCCCCATAAACTTTTCTTTTTATGGGTAAATTAAAATTTCCGTAACTGTGGCTTCGAGTTGCGCGTGACGGGATGTTAAATATAGATATATCAAAGGGGAGGTTGTTACTTACTATTTTGTGAATACATTCAGCAGTGTATTTTTGACGAAGCAGGTCAAAAGGCAGCACGCATAGTTTAATAAATAGTTGTTTGCTGGGTCTAGAGTCGTCGGAAAACGAGATTATTATAAGTGCTCGCTTTTGTGAACGTCTAATGGGTTCTAGATAAGTATTATATGTCCAACCCCACGACTCAATGCAATATGACAGGTGAGTGTGTACTAATGTGAAGTAAAGGACTCTCAGAATATTGACATCAAAATATTGGCGAATTTGATGCAAAACATAGCAACCCGATGCAATCTTCGTGCAAATCGAGTCAATCTAATGCTGCCAATGTAAATGGTTATCTAGGGTCACTCCAAGGTACGTAAAGACTGATTGGTTCAAGCTGGGTCTGACCGATAGTTAATTAATATCACTCGAGTCCAGTGATGGTTTCCGTGAATGGACCAGTATGTATTTAGTTTTCTTAGTGTTCAATCTTAATTTGTTCGCGAGATACCAGTCTGAAATTTTTTTCAATTCTGTGTTTGCGATGCTTTCTAGTTCGGCAGTATGACAAGCAGTAGCGATAATGGCAGTGTCATAAGCATACATGAGAGCACTGGCTGATGATAATATCTGAAAAAAATCGTTGACGTAAAGTAAGAAAAGTAACGGACCGAGTGTTGACCCTTGTGGTACTCCTGTGTATAAGCACCGCACATTTGATGTTAGGTTATTGTTTGCGATCAGTAAGGTAACTAGAAAAAAAGTCGAGCACCTTATCGCGAAATCCCTATATTCTTAATTTATTAAGCATAATGCCGTGGTTCACAGTGTCGTAGGCTTTTTTTATGTCCAGAAATATAACAGCGGCCAGCTCATTGTTATATAATGCACTGTTAATTTCCTGGGTAAGTGTAATGACTGCTGAGCTACTAGAGTGCTTTGGGCGAAATTCATGTTGCTGGGGGATGATAATATTGTTACGGACGACAAGGAAGACGAAGCGGGCAGTGGCGCGGGCAGGAGCGCTCGCGCTAGGCTCGCAAACGTTCATTAAACGTCATCTACCATCGTCATCGGTCATGTTCTGTCTCCTGTTTTCATCGGCTTGCCGCTTCGTAACATTTGGTTGTAGGTGCGGCGTACGGCATCCCCATCCTCACCTTTGAGCATCGACGCCATCTTCAAGCCGGGACCATCACCGAGGGCCCAGGGACATCGCCGAGCAGCTTCGCTCCAGCCCTTCAAGCCCGGACCTGAACAACTACCACCGCCCAGCCCCCAGCCCGGACCTGACGACAAGAACAGACATACCGATCAGAACCGAGATGAAGGACCCGAATGACCTGAAGGAACCGATGGACACGAACACGCAACCCCCGCCCAAGCTGCCCGACGTGACCTCGAACCATCGGTCCCATGAACTCTGGTGACGGATGGTTGACAGCTCCAAGGGAGGCGGATCACCCACGCATCAGACATCGTACCGGCAAGCCGTTCTATTCTTCCTTCTTCCTCTTCTTCTTCAAGCATCCAGACACGCCCATCATCATGCCATAAAATTATTAACATCGCTAAACTTCCTCGTCCACGATAGGGACGATCGCTCGGTGGCCCCGGGTCATGTTACGGACGACAAGGAAGAAGAAGCGGGCAGTGGCGCGGGCAGGAGCGCTCGCGCTAGGCCCGCGAACGTTCATAAAACGTCATCTACCATCGTCATCGGTCATGTTCTGTCTCCTGTTTTCATCGGCTTGCCGCTTCGTACCAATATTATATTTCTCAAGAAAAAGGAGAAGACGTTTGGACAGAATTTTTTCAAATATGTTAAAAGTAACGCTAAGTACGGAAAAAGGCCTGTAACTAGAGGGGTCAGAAGGGTCACCATCTTTATATACAGGGGTAACTCGGGCTGCCTTTAAGGGTGACGGGTATGTGTAATTCAGCAGGGAATGATTGAACAGCCGGCATAGTATGGGCCCTATGATATCAACATTTTCCTTAATAAGCTTTGTAGGAATGCCGCCCAAGCCTGCTACCTTGTTTGTTTTCAACTCCATGACAACCGACAACACCTCATTGATTTCAACTTCGTGCAGAGCGAAATAATTAACAACTGACGCTGGAAGATTATTGTTTGCACTGGCATCAGGAAGCTTTGCAGCTAGATCTGGACCGACACTTGTGAAAAATGTATTGAATTCATCAACAGTTTTTTCAGTAATATTGGAGGGAAGTGTGGGACATCTTTTCAAGTTTTGCGTGACCTCATTGATAACTTCCCACATTTTTTTTTCGGATTTCCAGCAGAACCTTGAATTCGGCTAGTAAAATATTCTTTTCTTCGGGGTCTCATTAAGGACACTGGTTTATTACACACGCATTTGTAATGATACAGAAAATATTCGTTGCCTTTATGATGTAGCCATTTATGTTACCAATAGTCTTTCTTCTTAATATGTTCAATATTTTTTGGTCATCCAGGGACAAATTGGTTTATGACGCTTGGAAGACGCTACACTTTCGCTGCTGCGATTTATAAGGTCAATCAGAGCGCTAATCAAGTTAGAGAACTCTAAATTGACACCTTCATGATATATTAAGTCAGTATTGAGCAATATCAATTTGTTACGGAATGATTCGTAATTTAACCTGGTTATATTTCTTGGTTTAATACGTTTTACTTTTGTAGGTGTGTTTACCTTAACAAAAATTGGCAAGTGGTCCGAAAATTGGTGTTTGGTAGACGCCAGCATGTGCACCGGTGTCAATATTTGTCAGTGCGTGATCAATAGATGTTGCTGAAAGGGTGGTTATGCGTGCCGGAGAAGCAATCAAGTTTCGGAAGTTGTATGATTGAAGAAGGTATGTGTAATCTGGGGTACTCGTGGAACTAGTGCCAATATTCATGTCACCAACGATAATAACTCGGTTTTTGTAGCTTTTAGTTAAAGAGGACAAGGTTAATTCCAGTTTATCAAAAAAATCGCAAGATTTGAATTCGGAGGTCGGTAGTCTACGGCCACTATAAGCCCGCATTCACGTTTCACAAATAATGCTTCAAGTTCGGGTGAACAGCAAGAGACTGATGATAAGATAGTGTAATGAAGGCTTTCTGTCACGAATAATGCCACACGGCCACCGCGAAACTGCGTGTCCCGTGGGCATGATATTGTTGCATAGCAGGGAATTGATTTATGTTCATGTTTCCTGAGTCACGTTTCAGTGGTCGCTATGATTTCAAAAGACTCCCCATTGCTGACGGTAAAAGAATTTAACGAGTTCAAATTTCCGTTTATGCTGCGAACGTTACTGTGAAGTACAGATATGCCTTTTGTGGGAGCCATCATGAGCTAGAGTCGGTGTAGCTAGCATCTTTTTGTGGCTGTTCGCCAGAAACATTGGCTATTCTTTCCAGATCTGCTTCACAGGTCACGTGGACTGCCTTCGATTCTTCGGCTTTCCTCCTTAATATTTTTCCGTCGGAGACCCGAGCAAACTTCCAGCCTTTAGCGCGTTTAGTTTGAATTGCTTTTCTCAACAGTATCTTATTTTCTGGGCATAGGTGTTCATTGACGAATATAGGATCCGTTCCTTAAAATCGGAGCATCTATGTGTTCAGTCGCGTTTTTTTTTTGCCGCCAGCAAAAATCTATCTCGGTTAGCCCGTGAGGCAAATCGTACAACAACATTTGGTGGCCCTTTAGCTTTTGTACGCATACGATGTGCGATGTCAGTGTTATGGCTGGATAGTTCTGTGCACAAACATGAAGCGACTGCCTCAACAGCCTCATTAAGGTCCTCATTTTCAGCGACAGGTATGCCCTTCAGTTCGAGATTGCTCTTTCTACTGTACTGCTTCAGTTCGATCAGTTGTTTTTTGGTGTCGCTGAGTTCGTTACTTAGTATTCGGTTCTCTTTCTGGCACTCAAGGCTCAGTTGTTTTGCATCTTCAAGTTCTTTACGGAGTGTCTTTACTTCGGCCCTGAATTCTTCAAAGTTCTCGTTGATGTAGTTCATTCCTGTTTTGACCGATGTGAGTTCTTCCTGTATAGCTGTGTTTGATAACTGCAGCTAATTTACCTCATTCTTTAGTTCTCTCATAACTTCCACCAATCTGGAAGTCATATCAGTCAAAACTCTACTCTTTTATACTAGCTGGTGTTTTTTCGGCAGGTGTCTGTGCGAATTCGGTTAAAACATCCCTGGTTTTTCGTCCCATCGTGGCAAGGTGTACCGCTTACAGCCTGTGCGAAAGTACAACACTGGCAAATTCAGAGCAGCTCAGCAGCAATAAATTACAAAAACAGAAGAGATAATAACTTTGTTTTCCCACCTGCAACAAACGAGGGCAGGGATTTAGCAGAAGTGGTAGCCACGGCTGCCGGTACCGCACTGAATGTGCCTTGGTCCACGATCCATGGCTTTATGTAGGCGAAGGTGACGCTTCCAGACGTTAGGCCGCAGCAGTAGAAAGGCACGTGTCATGATGATGACGTCCGTTGCGCATGCGCGTAGCTCCTGATGTCCCTGCTGTTGACGACCGTTTCTTATCGGATGCCTGCAACAAGCGAGGGCAGCGATTTAGCAGAAGTGGTAGCCACGGCTGCCGGTACCGCTCTGAATGTCCTTATCTGTAGGTGTCGCTATCAAACTTCCTGAGCATTGGAGAGCCCCTTGGTTGGGTGTATATTTTTGGCGAGAGAGGAGCAGTCCTGCAACTTCTCCTCGTACGTCGCAAGAGGACCGGGATAGTGGTGTGTGGAGGATGGAGGGGTCGAGTCCCGGGGTAGGAGTGCTCGGGCAGCGGCATGGGCGCACTCGTTCGCTTCGAGGGCGGCTTGAGGAGAAGCGTCCTCTCACGAAGAGAGAACACACCGATTTCTCCTCAATAAGGATTTTTCCTTCTTTTCCTCAAAAAGCCGCCTGTGTTGAGTGGTGTCCTGTTTTGATGACGTGAATGTATTTTGTGGCTCGCGCGTGTCGTGTGGTTAAAATATGATCAAAAAAGCTCCATTGGGCTGCCATTTCTAAAATAAACTGTCGCTAGCACCGGGAACCTATCCATAATCTCTCCTATCCGCTATCAAGCGCCCAAGCACTACGCCACGCCTGGGTGCTAAGAAACATATAATTCTCATTTTCTAGCCTTATGCCTCCATAGCGCCGTCGAGAGAACTGCTGTGCCTACGCGCGGCACGGAAATCTCTGGTGGTTGCGTTCTGGGCCGGCATTGCCGCAATGTGAGAGGAGGATAGGAGGCATCTGGATGTGTGCGCCACTGCGGAGAAATGTGAAAGATAGTGAAAGAAGTTCAGTTATAATACAGTGCATTTTTCCAATAACCACAGCTAGAGGTTAAGTGTCGTGTCTGTCTCTTAAGGCCAAACCTTTAAAGCCTTTACTGTCGTTAGCAAATGTGTCCGCTGCATGCCTTATGTGGGCGTATGCCAATCGCTATTGATTGAATCGATTGTTAATCACTAGCAATCAGATGATATCGAAGCATGATTTAAGACATTTGGAAGATAATTTCTAGAGTAGGTAGAAATAATAGTAAAATAGGTAAACAGATGACCATAGGAACTCACGCATTTGGAGGTGATGGTAACTGTCACTAACCATCACTTACTAGTTAAGGGGTATTTAACTAACACTAACCAGACATTATCTGCTGCTCAGAAACTGTAAGTCATGGTTAACTCTCACTAACCAATAGTAATGGCTAGACGTTTCCAGACGTCCCTCTTCATCAATAACATTTTATTACTACCGAACTGAAAGTCCTTTTTCGACCCCCTGGCCCGCAGGCCTAAAGGTGCCCTACTTAGGAGCCTCGTAACCAGAGGTCTGGCGAAGATACGTTGTCGCTTCACGGCCTCAGCCGCCAGGCGGATGGCTTATTGCTGTTAAACGGGGTACTCGCTACGAAGCGAGGTCTCTCAATCTTCTCTACCTTTTATCTTTTGCTCGGCGCCCGGGCTGCCCGCACATTCCCAAATTATGTGGTCGAGAGTGTCCCTCTCCCCGCACGTTATGCAATATTGGTATTTATCCTCTTTAAAGATTGTCATGTATACCCAGAAGTGGCTTATATGATTTCCCCTTGTTATCATTTCCATGCCATTGCCTCGCGGATAGACCCTCCTGCTCAGCTTATAATGTTCCGTGATCTTGTTGTATGAAGTCAAGCTATCTTTCATGTCTATGCGAGGGCTGTTCTTCTGCCCCCCGGTGATAGAGAGCTCGGGCAAGCTCGTTTGCAGCCTCATTTCCTGCAATAGACTCATGCGCTGGCATCCATATTATCTCTATGTTACGTTCTGTCGGCCTCGCTTCGAGGACGCGTTTGGCCTCTTCCGAGATTCTTCCTTTCCCAAAGCTCCTCACTGCATTTTTGCTTTCACTTAAAATCGTCGTGGCCTCAGTACCGACGCAAGCGAGCGCTGTCGCCTACTCTTCCGGTGCACTAGCATCTCTTGTGCTGCTCGAAGCCGCTACCATTTATACACCTGCCCCGTCGACGACCGTGGATACAGCCTCCCCGTGCTATCCGCACGCCGTGTCAACATAAGCCACGTGGTCTGCCGGTCGCTTCCCCATCTTCCTCTTGTAGTCCTTAGCCCTATATTCTCGCTTTTCTTTGTTATACTCGGGATGCATGTTTGGTGGGACGCGTATTTTGGCCCTGATTCCTGGCGGGATGTTTACCATCTTGTGCGTGCTGCTTTCTGGCCGGATTCCTACCCATTCGAGTATTGTCCTGCCCGTTTCAAAATGGCCGAGCCGTTCCAAATGAGATATGCTCACCCCCTCTGCTGGCTCAACCCATCTATTGTGACCCTCCATTATCTCAAGCCTCTCGGTCGATGTGGGTATGAGGCGTCCCAGAGTTCACTTGATGCATTTCCTCAATATTCTGTCTATCATCGCTATTTCTGCCCTGCTCATGTTTAAGCATCGCGTCGAGAAGCAGATCCGAAATATTACGTACGCCTGCGCCATTTTCTGGAGATTCCCTTCCTTTAGTCCTCTCCCCTTTATCGCTACCCTCCTGAATATGCATACTACTTGGTCTGCATATGTGGCTAACGTCTTTGTGGTGTCGGTGTTGTTGCCCTTCTTGTCGATAAATATGCCTAGGATCCTTAGCCGTCAGATGGTAACGTCATCGGCCATGACGTCGTGACTGGTGATAACGTCATCAGGATATTCACGCATATATGAAGCTTTCTCATCGCGGTAGAAGCCGGGAGAAGACGCGCGCATGTTTGCTTCCCTCCTTAGCTTCCTTGGTAATGACACTCTAGCGCGGGATCCAGGCCTTATAGTACTAAGCAAAAGCATTCCAAAGAGCTGCTTCCTGAGCGTATGAAGTGCTAGTTTATCACCAGGTTGAGGAATCCAGTGCGCAGGTTTTTCCTGTCGAAGGCACCAGCTACTCTTGAAGGGGCTGTTGAGGCAGCCGTTAATGAAGAGCGCAACGAGTTGTTGGTCTACAGTGAAGAAAACGCAATCTTAGTAACAAGGCCAAAGGGTGTAAGCACAGATACAACCATAAACCTGCTAGCCAATAGGCTAGACACTCTGGAGGCGTTTCTTTCGGAAGGATTAAGATCAAACAAGAGAAGTGATTTCCAGAATGGCAAAAGGCAGATTCGCTGCTATGCTTGTCGAGGTTGCTGGCACAATGCCAAAAACTGTCCCAGGATAAGCCGCCACTTTCAAAGGACATATGAGCAGCTGCGTATGCTACGGAGGAAGTATAAAAAACTACTATCTCAAGAAACGCTTAGAGTCCTGCGCAGCCGAGCCTATTGTGGGGAAGAGGCCGAATATCTGTGGTATTGCAAGCGTGTTCGAAGAGTCTTGCCCAATTGCAAAATATGTTTTGATGTCACTTTCAATATGTTGATTGACACTGGCCACAGGATAACGCTCATAAAGCAAACGTTTTTCGATGTGCTGATGAAGAAGGAAAATAGGCAGGAGCATGAAGCCCGACAATATCCTAATATAATGTTTGTGAGGATCACAGGAGCGGATCTCGGAACTTGGAGCCTGTATCTTTTCCGAGTTTTTATCTGAAATGAGCGCTTCGGCCATCCCAGCTACAGTTCTTCCGACGCTGCGTCGCTACCGGATAAGGTAGCGGGTCTCGTGGGTCAGGCCATGCAGTGGAAACATGGCATTGACCCCATACCAAACCAGAACAGCCCTTACAGTCGTTAGAATTTGATACCATTGGAAACCTTAGACGCTGAGTATGTTGCACGGGTTGACTATGCGGAGCAACACACTGAAGACTTCAATACAACTGGGCGTTAGTGTTCGGACAAATACAGATACAGTGGCTCCAGCTCGGTCAGAGATAATATGTATGGGTGCTGTTTCGGGTCACATTAATGACGGACACACAGGAGTTCTTGAATGTATAGAAGTGCTTTCAATGGGACTGAGTGTGGCGGCCTGTGTTGTTAGGGCAGGGTCAAATAAAAGGCTTCCTGTCAGCTTGTGTAAACTACTCGCAAGACCCCCATTTGCTGAAAACCAATTACGTGGCTACATTTACTACGGCTGAGGTGGATGACATGGGTGTCGCAGTTTCATTCACAAGGCTCGTCAGTGAATGGAAAGACAAAAAAGCGGTCCCCGCTTCAACCTCTTACATAATTATAGCGAAGACCTAGACAGAGTTGAGAGTCTCCTACATCATTACTTCGATGTATATGCTGCATCAAAGCTTTACTTTGGAATGTGCGGAGTGTTAAGCACCGTATTTTTACCGGAGACACACCCCCCAGTATACGAACGGACCTATCGCCTTCTTTACTCAAAAAGAGAGAAATTGGATAGGCAGGTCCAGGAGTTTATCGAGAAAGGCCTTGTTGAGTACTCCAAATCTCCATGGGGAGCGCCGCTGCTTCGATTTTTAGAAACTCGGCGGTTCATTTCGATTGGTAAGAGATTACCCGCAGTTGAATTCCGTTACGAGGATAGAGCTCTACCGCCTGGTACTAGTACAAGTAACTCTCGTGTAGCTAGCGCCAGCCAAATATTTTGCGGCTGTCGACCTTGCATTGGAGTTCTGGCAGATTCAATTGGATCCGCAGGGTGTCAAAAAATGCATTTAGCACCGTATCTGGCCATTTTCAGTGGAAACGCATGCCGATGGAACTTGGCAACAGCCCTGCCATCTGGAAGGGAGCCGCGGACATCATTTTGGCTAGTCTGCTGGGAAAGACGCGCTTCGTCTACATGGACGATATCATCATCTACAGCAGCACCTTTGCTGAGCACTTAGAGGCAGTCGAGGAGGTGCTGGTAGGATTGCGAGCCGCTGGATTGAAATTGAAACCTTCAACGTACCAGCTTCTCAAGCAGCAGGTCAGATACCTTAGACATGCTATTGCTGTGGACAGAGTAAACCCCGAACCAGGTAAACTAAGTAGAGTCGCTGACTTCGCTAGGCCAACCTGGCTTCGTGATTTGCGTGCGTTTCTTGACTTAGTCGGATATTACAGAAGGCATGTTGGAGATTTTGCCCGATTCGTGAAGCCATTGACTACATTAACTGTAAAACAGTCCGAGTTTCTATGGTCGGATGTGACATAGACGGCATTCGACAAGCTAAACAAAACACTAGTACTGCTCCTTTGCTTATATATCTAGACTTTAGCAAGCCCTTTAAAGTGAAGACTAATGCCCCCAAGTTTGCCGCAGGCGCCGGGCTATCTCAGATCTTTGAAGGCAGTGAGCACTCAGTCTCTTTAGCAATCCGGAATTAAGCCCAGTCGAGCAGCGTTACACTGCCACTACGCGAGCGTCTTGCGGTAGTTTGGGCCGTGCGGCACTGTCGGTGCTATCTCTACGGCCGCAGGTTCACTCTACTGACAGACTGCCAGTCTTTTAAATGGCTGCTAAATGTGAACGACCCAAGCTCGCGCCTCGCGCTGTGGAACCTGCAGCTTCAGGAATACGATTTGGATACAGAACACAAATCAGGCAAGGCGCATACTACCGGGATGCATTAGGTAGAAAGTGCTCCCCTAAGAGCTCATTAATGTAACGGCATGGCTGCAGTATGCATGGCTAGCCACTACAAAGCTGTTTCCAGGAAATATTTTTCTGATTGCAGGGCACCAAGGAAACATGCAGAATTGTGCACTTGTTCAGAACAGTGCTTTTAGCATATTGGCTTTGCATTTGACAGAAACATTTTTGTAGTGAACAGGGAAACCTTCAGCCTACTTCCCAGAAGTGGAATTGAGGGAGCATAAACGCTTGGTGTTATGTTACACCACCACTATTTACACCTTCGAAGGAGGTGTTGAAGGAAACTGCTTTTTTCTTTTGGGTCGAGGACTTGGCACCTCAAGAGATATTGAGCATTTTCAGGATGGACAAAGTCGAATGCTCTTAATTACAACTCAATAAATAATCCTTAATCTAGAGAACGTCAGGACAGTTCACTCCATCGATGAGATGGGAGACATAAGGGATGTCTCCCAGCTAAGACAATGATCAGAAACATGGTCCCCGGTTCGATATGTTCACAGCAATACCCCGGAGGAGACAATACCCGATAGGACGCCATCAATCGGAAGACCAGACTACTCAGATCCTGAACTTTCATATAACCCTGATCACGCCGATTCAAGAAATACAGACGAACCTTCTCAACCCTTCTCAACCTATTTACAAATCGGAAAATGCGTAAGAAAGCGGGGCCCAATGCTACCGCTGCCGAACTTTCGAAGGTTGTGAACGTATGAAATCGCCAGCAACTATACGCGCGCAAGTATTCATCATGACGAGCAACGGCATTTAAGGAGGGATAAGGTAAGAGTTCTTGCGCAACACCCAGACCAAACATGCAGACCAACTTTAAAATATGCAAAGAAAGAGACTTACAGAGCGCCTGAATAAAACTATCCCGGAAACGGTTGGCATGTTCGTCAACGCCGAAAAAATACACGCAAAAGCCGTTCTGCCCTACATAAAGTCCCATAATAATGGCGTCCAGGACACAACCGAGTCATCTTTGTTCCGTCTCGTGTATGATAGGGAGCCCAAGGAAACGGCCTACGCAATGCTTTCTCAAGTCACATACGACGGCAACCTTGACATTGCCGTCTACACTATGCTCACAAGCGCCAGACCTGTCGCGGCTATTAATTGTTAAGGACCAGCAGCGCACAGAAGTGGAAAGCTAATAATTTACATCCACGCGGCTCAATCGACAAGCCGTAAGAGTGAGCGTCTGCGCGGTCGACAATTTGGTCAAGGACAGGGTGAAAATCTCTTACGGTGGTACTTGGGTACAAAGAATGTGCGTCGCTTCAGACAACTGGAATAATAAGTCATTTTGTAAAGCACAAATATCATTACAGCTTCTCCTCGGGCCTCCGAAATCATGTATTAGTGCGATAATTGATCATTGATGTCTACATTTATTCTTTGTGTTTACCTTTAACGTTTATTCTGGAAGCACTGAGGCCACGCTTTTCCCAATGTAGAGTAATGCCACGAAAAATCGAGAATCATTATTTGTTGCTGCCATAAGAGTCAGGCAGACGAATTTATTACTTTGCTTGTAAAGCGGAATGATCCATTTAATGCTAAGCAAATTTTGTTCGGCTCTTAATGCATCCTCAATACTTGGAAATCGGATTTAGCACTTCATCGCGGGGATGCAACAGAGGGTTATATCGACCAGTTCCAGGTACACGCCTCAGATGTCACCTTGCTCAAGTTTGTTCGATTTATCATAATCGTAGCCAGAGGCCTACCCTAGATGGAAAAGTGAAGAGCACCCTTTCTGCCACCGCCCACTACCCACTAAAATTAAGCGAACGAGTAAAACTGCGCGGAAAGCGGGACTTGAGAAACACACAGGCAGAAACGAGGCGCCACCAAATTATTTCATTTTCTCGTCGGTCCCTTTTTTTGTTACATTCCGCATTGTTTCCACATTTGACATCTTTACTTAGAAAGTGATAAATTAGCCGCCGGAATCTATCACTCTCGAACATGAAGAAACAATCTCAACGAATTAGACAATAGATCATTCTGCGTGTCACAGGCAAAGTATAAAACCGTATGTTTGTAGCTTTAGGCAGCAACAAGTAAATATGAGAATTGTTCGCGCCAGGACACACACACACACACACACACACACACATATATATACATATATATATATATATATATATATATATATATAGTTGCTTGTTATAATACATGGAGGAAAGAAGCCAACAGTCGGTGAGGCCAAGGAAAGCATTGGGGATTCTACTTTATGTCTTTTTTTTATTAATATTTCAATAACTTTCATAAATTAGTGATGCAATCTGTTTAGGGGAAGAGAATTATACAAAAAGTAGAAGACAAAACAACGTGCTGATCGTGGGAACCGAACACACGACCTCCGAATATCGCGTCCGGTGCTCTTCCAGCTGAGCTACATCGGCCGCTGTCCCCCCTGCTACATTTTGGGTATTAACGTTGTCAGTGTACGAACCTTGAGAGTGTGCACCAGCGCCACCCTCAGCCATAGCGGTGTACGTGGAACGTCCTGTGTTATCGCCAGTGTCACGTAGAACGTGATCAAGTGCGAGGGTGAAGGCTGTGCTAGAACCCTCTTACGCTACCTATGGCTTCAAGACTACCAGAACCGAGACCCCCGTAACCGAGACCCACGTTTGCTTTATGAGCGTTATGCTGTGGCCAGTGTCAATCAACATATTGCAAGTGACATCAAAACATATTTTGCAATTGGGCAGGACTCTTCGAACACGCTTGCAATACCACAGGTATTCGGCCTCTTCCCCACAACAGGCTCGGCTGCGCAGGACTCTACGCGTTTCTTGAGATAGCAGTTTATTATACTTCCTCCGTAGCATAAGCAGCTGCTCATATGTCCTTTGAAAGTGGCGGCTTATCCTGGGACAGTTTTTGGCATTGTGCCAGCAACCTCGATAAACATAGCAGCGAATCTGCCTTTTGCGATTCTGGAAATCGCTTCTCTTGTTTGATTTTATTCCTTCCGAAAGAAACGCCTCCAGAGTGTCTAGCCTATTGGCTAGCAGGTTTATGCTTGTATCTGTGCTTACACCCTTTGGCCCTTTTACTAAGATTGCGTTTTCTTCACTGTAGAACAACAACTCGTCGCGCTCTTCATTTACGGCTGCCTCACCAGCCCCTTCAAGAGTAGCTGGTGCCTAGGACAGGAAAAACCTGCGCACTGGATTCCTCAGCCTGGTGATAAACTAGCACTTCATACGCTCAAGAAGCAGCTCTTTGAATGCTTTTGCTTAGCACTATAAGGCCTGGATCCCGCGCTAGAGTGTCATTACCAAGGAAGCGAAGGAGGGAAGCAAACATGCGTGCGTCTTCTCCCGGCTTCTGTCGTGTCGATAAAACGCCAGAGCTTTACGCTGGCAGAATCCCTGTCAAAGTACTTGAATGCTTGTGTCTTACATTCAGCAAATATTGAATGTAAGACGCCTGCACCGCCCGCCTTGTCATCGACGACGTTCAATACACAATAGAATTCCTCGTCCTCGCCCGCTCATCACACGACGTTATCCTTGGTTGGGACTTTCTCTCCAATGATAACGCCATCATAGACTGCGCCCCTGCTCAACTTGAGTTATCACCCCTCAGTGACACTTTTTTTCGACACACCCGTTGATGCTGCCGCTACCGTGCACGTCGCAGAGGACACCGACGTTCCGCCTTTGTCCTCAGTGCTTGTGCCTCTTTATTGTGGCGCTCTTTCCGACGCCACTGTTATCTACACACCTTCGTTACGATGCGCTGACCAAAAATCCGTGTTGCTGCCCCATGCTGTGCTGACAATTTTTCGCAACTCAAGTGCTATTTTTGTTTGTAACCCGCGCCCCTGTCCTACCACTTTACTTCGTGGCCAGTCACTGGGTTGTGGTGCTTTGCTCGATTCCACGCCCACCTATCCCTTCGGCGATACCATCGCCGGCCTTCACATCAGCGCCATAACACCTATTCCTGTCGCCACTCCATCATCATCGTCCAACTTCGACCACTTCTCGAATGACAACCGCTCAACCTCTCCGCGCAGTCGCTCTCCTTCGCCGATGCGTCGCCGTTCTGCCTCGCCAATGCCGGAAAACCACTAGACGCAGTTCCGCAGGCAAGAACTGCGCTTCCGTCGACCAGTGAAAGTTCTGCTTCGCCACCGAACAATTTAATTGAACTGACCATTGAAAATATTTGTACTCTTGCGCTTGTAAATACTGGTGCTGCTGTGTCGGTTATTGACGTTAGACGATGGCGCTTGTTAAGAAAAGTTGTTCTGCATAATTCTGGGGTTTCATTGCACACCGCCACTGCTCAGCACATCGAACCGATCGGTACCTGCACGGCTCGAGTCACCATTCAGAACGTTCTCTACGTCAGCAGTTTTATCGTTCTCCGTGACTGCTCTCAGGACATTATTTTAGGATGGGACTTCTTGTGTCACAATCGCGCCGTAATTCATTGCGCTCGTGCCGAAGTAGAGTTTTTTCCGCTGTGCAACGCACCGACTGCCGTTAACGTTCTTGGGGAAGCCAAATGCCACGTTGCGAATGCTACTGATATCCCGCCTTCATCTGCTGCGATTGTGCCTATAAACTGTCCCTCTCTTCAAGACTGTACAGTGCTCTTCACCCCATCTTCCCTCTTCTTCTCGCGACGCTGTCTTCCCCTGCCCTGCGCCGCCCGCAGTGTACGAAGCGGACGCACCGAACTAGCCATTACTAACGATTCGTTCTATCCACTCACGTTGCAACGTGGCGAGTGCGTGGGGCATGCTGAGCCTGTTCGATCAGAAAATTTTGTGACCGTCCCACCGGTTTTCTCCACCTGCGCCGACACAATCTCCCACAACGTCAGTGCCCTTAGCCCACCTCGTTCCTCGTCTCTTTCATCGCCTCTGGCTACCTTCGACAAAGCCATCGACAGTGCTCTCGCTCCAGATCAACGGGCCAAGCTCCTCGACTTGCTGAACCGATTCCGAGCTTCCTTTGACATCCAGCACCTATCCTTGGGTCGTACATCAACTGTTTCTCACCACATCTATACTGGTACGCACGCGCCGTTACGCCAACGCCTTTATGGTGTATCAGCCTTAGAGCGCCGCATTATTGATGAGCAAGTCGACGAGATGCTCAGTAGGTGTGTAATTCAGCCTTCCAGTAACCCTTGGGCGTCCCCGGTCGTTTTAGTCAAGAAGAAAGGCGGGTCTATTCGGTTCTGTGTGGACTACCGACGCCTTAATGCGATCACACGAAAGGACGTCTATCCGCTACCACGCATAGACGACGCGCTGACACTTTGCATGGAGCGGAATTTTTCTCTTCAATCGATTTACGTTCTGGCTACTGGCAAGTACCGATGGCTGAGGACGATCGCCCCAAGACAGCTTTTGTCACCCCCGACGGGCTCTATGAGTTCAACGTCATGCCATTTGGCCCGTGTAATGCGCCCGCCACATTTGAACGCATGATGGACAATATTCTCCGCGGTTTGTAGTGGCACACATGTCTCTGCTACTTGGATGATATTGTTGTATTTTCATCCGACTTCGCGACCCACCTAACTCGCCTTGAAACTATCTTGCAATGCCTTAGCAACGCCGGTCTGCAGCTCAATCTGAAAAAGTGCCATTTCGCCGCTCGCCAACTCACTATTTTAGGGCATTTAGTGTCCAAAGATGGCATCCTTCGAGATCCATCTAAACTTCGCGCTGTCGCTGAGTTCCCGAAGCCAACATCTATCAAGCAATTACGCAGCTTTATAGGCTTATGCTGCTATTTTAGGCGTTTCGGTCGGAACTTTGCGACTATCATTGCCTCTCTGACGCGACTTCTCAGCGCTCACAAAGATCTTTCTGCTGGTCGCCGGATTGCGATGCTGCTTTTACGAAATTGCGCACGATACTTACCTCACCCCCCGTATTGCGCCATTTTGACCCGGCTGCTCCTACTGAAGTGCACACCGATTCCAGTGACTTCGGCCACGGCGCTCTTCTTGCCCAACGAAAACCCGGTGTTGATGAATACGTTGTGGCGTACGCAAGTCGAACTTTAACCAAGGCCGAGACCAACTAGTCGGTGACAGAAAAGGAATGCTTGGCCATTGTTTGGGCGCTTCAGAAATTTCGGCCATACTTGTATGGGCGCCCATTCGATGTTGTTACAGACCACCACGCTTTGTGTTGGTTGTCTTCTCTAAAAGACCCCACCGGCCGTCTCGCCCGCTGGTCGCTTAGACTGCAAGAGTATGCTATCCGAGTTATCCATCGTACAGGGCGCAAGCATTCCGACGCAGACGCTTTATCTCGCTCGCCGGTGCCGCTTGACGCTCCGTTGTCACCTGCCTCCAGCATTGTCCTGTCTTGTCTGTCCATCAACGACATGCCATCAGAACAGCGAAATGATCCGTGGCTAACATCAGTAATCGATCTTCTTACGAACTCGTCACTTTCACCGGCTCCTCGTGCCCTTCGTCGTCAAGCGCAGCATTTCGTCCTTCGTGACCGTCTCCTCTATCGACGCAGTTATATGCCAGATGGCCGTAAGTGCCTGCTCGTCGTACCTCGCCACCTCCGTAGTGATATATGCGCATCTTGCCATAATGATCCGCAGTGTGGTCATTTGGGTGTATTCAAGACTTATGAACGGTTGCGACAGCGGTTTTACTGGCGTGGTATGTACACCTTCGTCAATACGTATGTGCGTTCATGCATCGATTACCAGCGTCGCAAGCCTTCACCTCTCCATCAGCCGGCTCCGCTACAGCATCTTCCGTGCCCGTACCGACCATTCGATCGTGTTGGCATCGACTTGTATGGACCTCTGCCATATACACTTGGAGGGAATCGTTGGATCATCATGGTCGTCGATCACCTTACTCGCTATGCGGAGACAGCAGCACTTCAGGATGCCACCGGAGCCAACATCGCGTCCTTTCTTCTTCATCATTTCATTCTACGGCACGGGGCCCTCGTGAACTTCTAAGTGATCGAGGAAATTCTTTCCTATCCGAGGTTGTCGAAGCGCTCCTACGCGATTGTCAGACCATCCACCGGACAGCCAGCGCGTACCAACCTGAAACCAATGGCCTCACAGAGCGCTTCAACCGCACACTGGGTGACATGATGTCCAAGTACATCGCCTCCGACCACTCCGATTGGGACAAGATTCTCCCATTTATAACCTATGCCTATAACACCGCAGTTCAAGCAACTACCGGATTCTCACCATTTTTTGTACGGGCGTGAACCTTCGTCTCCACTCCACACAATCCTCCTCTACCGTTCTGATATCTCAGAGTACACATCACTTTCAGCAGCTGCCAGGCACGCTGAAGAATGTCACAAGCTGACTCGCTCGCTTACTTCGGACGAGCAAGCCCAGAAGAAAGTGCACAGCGACGGCAGCCACCCTGTGCATCAATTCTCTCCCGGTGCTCACGTATGGCTCTGGGTCCCATCGACACCACCAGGTCTGACCAGCAAGTTTACTGCCAAATACCACGGGCCATATCTAGTGCTCCAACAGACGTCTCCCGTCAATTACCTAGTTGAACCGCTAGCCGCTTCCACCGACCTTCGTCGCCGTGGGCGGGAGATTGTTCACGTGGACCGTTTGAAACACTATTACGATCCCGCTATTGTTTCGCCTCCTTGAGTCGCCAGGATGGCTCCTCTTGTCTGCAGGGGCAAGATTGTAAAGAGGAAGTTCCAATCAGGCGGACAGATCGCCGAGAAAGAGGAAGTGCCTTTTTTGCGGACAAGCTGTCTACAAGCTGAGCCACCCCCGCTCCGGTCTTACTCGCTACCAGTGCCCACTACCAGTGCCTGGATCCCCGCTT
>JAJIZL010032877.1:33907-47353 GCA_023969395.1 Amblyomma maculatum | reverse complement strand
AATTATCAATGTAGTGGCAAATATATACTGCAACAAACTGCATTATGACAAGAAATGATGCAAACATTTATGTCGCAATCAACAAGTGTACTAACCGGACATGGAAATAACCTTTAGATCCGATCCACACTCAATTCATTCTAGTGAAACGTTTTACATATTCAATCTGTCAGCTATCCTGATTCTAGGAAGCGTATCAGTGCTCGTCTTTTATGCCATTTTTTATATGATTTGTATCCCCCATGACATACACAAGTCTGGTTTCGAAATACGCCAATAGCCTAGTGCTGTTGTCTGCGTATTATCTTGACCAGTCAAACAATCGTAAAAGCAATGATAACTTCTCTTCACGCAGAAAACTTCGAAAATAATATCCTGATTTCACAGCAGCTGCCAATATTGTTTGTTTCGAGCAGAATATTTGGCATATTACCCTTGAGCAGAATTTTGAGTTCAAATGACGTTGGTTTGTTCCTACTCCTCATCAAGAATGATTATTTTGTATTCGATATTATTTTCTTAGGTTCTGACCTGGCACAGGCATTCTAAAAGGGAAGTGTTATTCTCCTTTCGCAGAAATGTGATGGCATACGTGTATGCGACACTGCAGAAGAATGCTATATTAGGCTTGTTGGCTCTTGTTGGATGAAAAGGATGTGTCAACTCACTGAAGACGGGACATAAACATCCACCGAAAGGCTTTTCTTGGCATAGAAAAGAAAAGTGTATCGTGAAACGATAGCGCACCCGTAAGACATGAAGCGAGGAAATGAATATGAAGGCGAGCAATGTATTTCGCTGATTTTTGTGTTGATTTTAATATGTAATAAGTGATCAAATCAGAGTGCTCTTACGGATGCATACACTTCCTGAAAAATACATTTAACGAAATATGTATGTCACAGATGTTCCGACATTTATAAACCACAGGCACTTCGACAGGTTCCGCAATATAACAATTTGCAACGTCGGAAATATTTTTTTGATATACACTATTTTTGTAAAGCGTGCTGACTACGTGACTTCATGCCCTCTCTCAAGGAACGTAGTGCTAATAAATGTAGACGCGCACAAATTCTGCGCCTGTTCAACGCAACAGGGAAGTAAGCATTTTCACGAGAGGAAACTATACTCTGAAGAAGATCCAGGTTCCTCCAGCAATATGAGTCAGAGCTTAGGCTGAATGAATGTATGTGAAATCAATGTATATGTTTAGAGCTGCTGGACCATGCAGCTCTCTCGCCGCGTCTTATAGCAGGTGTATATTTTAGGCAAGCAATAATATATTTCCTTTTTACGCTCTCATTGCTTATTTCGAGAGCATGGCCGACAGCAATAAAACGAGTACTTTAGGGGCATGATAAGCACGAAAACTAGGTTTCTCGCTGAAGAAGGACTGGCTGAAAATAACCCTATGTTCTAAACTAGGTATAAATGATCCATCTGACATCGTTCGCTGAGGAACATTGGTGGAATGCAATTTTTATTCGTACAAAAATATTTATCTATGCCTGTATTTTTTTACGCCCATAAATCTGGAAATAATTGGTGTAAAAGGCAAGTTCAAACAATTTTTCATTTTTATCCTGTTGGGCGTAGCATGCTTGTTTCGCATCTGATCAGTACACCTAGCTGAGCACTCTTTGAAAAATTCGGGTAGCTCACACAAAATTTTAAAGGTTACCAATGCTTTAAATCACAGCACTGTGTCGCAATATGTTGACGCACTGCTTTCAAGCAAATATCATGCAGTGTAAAATATATTTCTTGGTTACAGCATTCACAACTGACGCCCGCTTCCGCGGCCTTATATGCTATTGATTGTCATTCTGAAACTGAATATCTAAGCATTGCAAAGGTTGTTCCCGATAATTCCTTACCCATTGTTTTGGGTTATTGTCTAGAAATCTTGGAAAAAAAAATTTAAAGATATGTAGGGTCTCCATGCAACTCTTACTGGACACAAAACCATTTATAGTTCATTTGAAAGAAAATGTAATTTACTAAAATGCTCTATATATAAAGGCAATTCTTTTGGAAGAAGTAATACGTTTCTAGGTTAAAGTTTGTAATTTACTAAATATTGACTTCAGACAACAAACGTGGCTTGTAAAGGTCGAGAGCAGCTACTGAAACTCCGATTCCGTTATTTGCGGCAAAGAAAGACTCAGCTGTATGTATTTTCAGAGCTAAAAAGAAAAGCCGTGAAATACATTTTTATTTGTTTTATTTATTGATTTATTTAAACTACCCTCAGGGCCATACAGCATTAAAGAGGGGAATGGTTATACAATGTAATAAAAAACAAAACATAACAATATGAGCATAGGTTTACAAAATGTTGCTGGTTATACATTTTTAGCTGAGGCATTCTTGAAATAAACGATGGTCATTAAGTTCTTCGCGCAGGTGAGAATCAAGAAAAATGTTATGAAAAAAACGAAGACGAAGTGTTTTGCGACGAGACGGGAAGGATGGCAGACCGAGGCTGGCTTTCATGCAGGATACGCTCGCTGTTCTGTTATAATTAGAGAGCACAAACCATGCAGAAATATTTTATATCATTTCCAGTGAGTGCGTTAAGTTTTGCTGGTAAGTATTCCATAATGATGCTGCATACTCTAGTTTAGGTAATACAAGGGAAAGTAGAAGTTTATGAGAAGAAGGTGCTTTGCGAAAGTTACGACGACGATATCCAAGTGTTTTGTTGCCGTTGTTAATAACATGGGTAACATGAACAGTCCAGGTAAGGTTGCTAGTAATGTGAACACCGAGGTATTTATATGAGAATACACAGTCTAGAAGCATGCCGTTAAGGTGATAGGAGGGCTAATTAATAGTCACTCAACACACACGCATAAATTTGCACTTGTTAACATTGAGGTCCATTACCAAGATTTATACCAGGTTGAGATGAAATGGAGGTCAGATTGAAGAGTTTGTACATCGCTTTCGCATTTTATTTCCTTAAATATCACGCAGTCGACAGCGAATAGGTGAATGGTAGATAAAATGTGGAAAGATAGATGATTAATAAAAATAAGGAAAAGAAGCCGATTGAGTACGGAGCCTTGAGGGACACCAGAGTGAACCATACTCGGATCCGAGGTGAGGTGATTAACTGAAACGAACTGTTGACGGTCAGTAAGAAAAGCTTCAAGCCAGGTGAGAATCTTTTAGTCGAGATTAAGTTTCTGTAGTTTGTACAGTAGTAAGCTATGGCACACTTTATCGAACGCCCGGGCGAAATCAATGAATACGCTGTCGGCTAATGAATTACGATCAAGAATGACATGCAGCTTGTTAGTGAAAAATGCAAGTTGAGATTCGCATGAGTATGACTTACGGAAACCGTATTGAAATCGCGAAAAGAAAGAGTTTGATTCTAAGAAATTCGCTATGTGAAAAAACAGGATGTGTTCAAGAACTTTACAAGGAATGCTGGTGAGTGAGATTTGCCGGTAGTTTAGTGGAGAATGCTTGTTACCTGATTTCTGCAGTGGAATCACCTTCCCGACCTTCCATGCGGCTGGTAGCGAAGCCTGGTTAAGCGATTCTTGGAAAATATTTGTTAGTATGATAGAAGAATAAGCACTGGTATAATTTAAAAAACTTGGCGTTGATAAGATCGCAACCCGGACTGGTGGATATTTTTAGAGTTAATCAGTTAATCAGTAATGTAACAGGATACATGGGCATATACCCGAGTGACTCTGTACTTGGAAGAGGGGGATTAGTGAAGATAGAAAAATTGTATTTGAAAACATCGTTTCACACAAATGCGTGCAGTTTCGGGGGGATGCTAGCGCCAGTATTTCCAACAAGAGTTATGCTAGCGCTATCGCTTGTGTTAATAGTGCGCCAAAACTTTCGTGCGTTCGTGGATAGCATTGATGGAAGAGTAACTTGTAAAAATGTATAAACTGTTTCATAAGCGTTCCAGTGGTTGTTGTTAGAGGAATTTTTCCCGAGTTTATACAGGCGCTTTTTCTTGTTAGACAACCGGTTGATATTTGCCTTGTACCAAGGTGGTGGTGGTAGTGAAAAACTTTATATTTGGGAGCCTTAAGGGAACACATGCTAATGATGGGTCGGCTCTTGGCTGCGTGTTGTGGCCGGAAGCTGGTGCTTGCCAGCGACACCCAAAGCCCAGTCTGTCAGCCGCTTTTGAACGGCCGGGTCAGAGCTGGACACCGCAGCCTCCCATCGCTCGAGGTCGGAGAGTTGCCAGAGGTAATCTTGCGTGTTGGTGTGTACCTAGCTGTTAAGTCTTTAATTTCCGCTACAAACAAGCTCCCAATTGGATTGAACGCTGCGGTTGTTAGTCTTCCAAGAAAGTTTCCAGAAATATGCAGACCTCACTGTTTATGCCGCCAAAGTCAGCCATATTGTAATTATAAATTGTTTTTGTTTTCTTCACATTTTTTGGAGGAGAAGCGTTAATTTCAAAGGTTATGAGCGTATGCTCGCTGAGACATGGTAGGTAAGTAATTTTGGAAACGAATGAAGGTTGCGTTGTAAGAACTAGATCAAGAGTGTTGAAATCAGTATCTTTTTCTGGTGGGTTCTTTTACGAGTTGTGTAAAGGAGAAAACAGAGCGTAAGTCAAGGAAGTCTTTACCTAGTGTAGAGCATGGATTAACAATAATGAGCTCAGTGTCCCATGTAATGTTTGGAACATTAAAATTGCCGAGTAGAAAAATAGATAAAGAAGGGTAACGAGATGAGACCACTTGATTTCTACGAGTCGCTACGATTTCTCGGCTCTCATTGGTAGTTCGAGCGACTGAAATCAGCCGGAGCCGTTGCTTGGAAGCCACGTTGAACATGCTGTCTTCTATATTTATAATGCTTGGAGCAAACACGTCCCTCTAACTGCCATCTTGCGGCGTCCAATGCGCCGGCTGGCTGATGCTGAAAAAATCGCCATCGCAGACATGTTGGCTAGAACCGGGTATACTTAAAGCGCAGGACAACTACAGTAATTTTTACTAAAGGAAAAAGCAGCTGAACTAAATGGAGGTCGACATTGTTCGGGAAGGCACGAAACTGTAACGAGTAATATTAAAATACATGTTTCCGACAACCCAGCCGGCTGATTCTATCTCCTTCATAAAATACATAAAAAGCTAATCCTTTTTTAAATCTTTAATATCCTGTGCAAGGTAATGTCATTAAGGCCAATATATCCTTTCCCTTTTACTTTCTCGGTTACAATAGCCGGGCTTCATAACACCTGATATTCCCCTTTCGAAACATCTGCGTCTTCCAGTGCGCAAATTTACAATATTGTAGTGGCACTCGTCTCCCTTCAGGCTTATGAACGTTACATCAAGGGGGCTTTCCTGCTTAAAGGGCAGTGTTTTGCTTTTCCTGTTTTTGTCCAACCTCTCACTTTTTCCGTTCTTCTTGTCTCTTTTCTTTTTTTGACACTCTCCACAGCCGTTGTATTCTTGTTCTTAGTTCGGGGAATTATGATATTGTCACGGGACCAGGTCTTAACAAATGTCCTCGAGCAGAAGTCACACAGCGGCAGAGAGCTAGGTCAGGCCAGCGGCTCAAAACCAAAACTTCTGCTTCTTCGTCTCAAGGAGCCCAAGCGCTCGCGAAAGCCCAAAGCGACAACGGGGAATGCGCCGTGTCAATATAAGGCTTTTTCCAATCACAGTATTTTCATTTGATAAGTTTCTTAAATACAAATGTGCTGACCAACAGGCAAATCAGTCGCATTGCCAACAACAAAATTTATTGTGGTTTAGGCAGCATCTTGATAATTAGTTCATTTATAGATGTTCATTTCTAAGTTTCTATGTGTGCGAAATATATCCTAATCTAGGCCGCAGACAACTGAAACCATCATATGAAAAACAAAAGTTGACTGCCGCATTGTAGAAATACACTTGTATCTCTCCGCAGTTGTTTGGTGGCATTTTATACGACACCAGTAATTATTGACCCTAGTTTCTAAAGTTTTTCTTCGCGCTTTCACAGCATGGGTTTTCCGAGTTTAAAATATTGTAGCTTCAGATACTCTTTCCATGAATGCAGCAGGCGACATTTCCAATTCCATTGCACAGCCTTAGTTGTTGTTTTTTTTTTGGAGTGTGTCCAGGATGATAAGAAATGTATTATCAAACGTAAGCAAATTTGGGCAATGTTTCCATGAAATTACCTAGCCTATTAAAAATCATGGAACATCCCCTATGCAATTTGTCATCTCTTGGTGGGTCGACCTCGGCAGTACAAGAAAACTTCCAGTGAATACGCTTCAGAACAGAGAGCCGTTAAACCTGCTGCCAGATTTGGTGTGCTTCGCTAGTAGTATCCATACGCGTGCAACCTTTTTGCCACTCCTACGTGACCTCCTGCTGTGCGGTCTTCTGCAATAACGAACTAGGTACCCATATTTCACTATATTCGTTATTAGATACTTCTGTATATCTTGTACTAATGACAGGATGTTGAAGGCACATTACACAAACTAAGTAACTGATTACGTTTTCAATCGTTGCTTTTAAAGGTAACTTCATACAGTCTGTTTTTACAGATCAAAAAAAGCAATTATAACTGCGTAATCGATTACCACTGCGTTTATTTTCCTAACTTTGTTGACGTGATGTAAACCTGCCCAAATATTCATTAACTAGCGTAACTTGCTTGCAGTATTTGACGTTAATTTTCAATTGGAGGTTGCTCTCTAAATTGGCGCTGCTTTTACAATTCCGGGGTGGCGCAGTCGTTAAGGAGCTCTACTACAGTTCCCAAGATAGCAAAATTGAATTCCGGCCTCGGCGGCTGCTTTTCTCTAGAGACCAAAAGCAAGGCGTCCGTGTGCTGTGCGATGTCAGTGCACGTTAAAGAACCCCAGGTGGTCTAAATTTCCGGAGCCCTTCTATACGGCGCCTCTCATAGCCTGTGTCGCTTTGGGATATTAAACCCCACAAACCAAACCAAAAAGATTTTCAAACTTTCCTCGTGAACACATCAGCCACTGCAGTGAATCTGGCAATGGAAGCCATAGAGAGTATGGCGGTGATATACCATAGAAATATCTTTCGCACACCAAAGGCGCAATGGTCTGATGCTAGTTTACACATTCTCTATAAAACACCGCACTTCGCTATTGCTGATATGAAAAGACGTTGGAGGTTTGTTTTAATTGCTTTTTCTGGAGCATCACAGAAGGTTTACTATGAAACACGTCCTATCACACAGGAAAATCAGCTTTAGACCGAGGGAGTTTCGCAATACTGCAGCGTTAACAAGGATGCGAAAACAAAAGAGAGAACCGGGGATAATTCACACATTACGCATGATGAAGCGTATCATAGGCCACCAGCTCGCTCAGGGCATCACTTACTTTCATGCACAGTTGTGACCGGCATAGTTGCCTTTTATATCAAAACATTATCTAGAATACAAAGTTCACCCGCCGCTAAAATGCACAATGCTGGTTTATTTAAAGCGCATTCTTTAAATATAATTTTTCACAAGTTGGTATTTAAGGGGAATCGGTTTATATCTGGCTCCATGCGGGAAGTATGTCCTATTAACGAGACAGACCGTATTAATGGCCCAAATCGAAATAAGAAAAGTTAGAACTACAAAATAAGTTTGGATTACAATGCATTCGGCAGATGCTACAAATTTGAAGAATCATTTACAACAATGCCAGCTGCACTAAGAATAAACAACGCAGAGAGAAAACACGCCAGGCCGCTATGAGCACCGTCATAATTCCATACAGGTGTGCTCAAGCACATCGACGCCCTCATTCTAAACAGTACTTGATTACCGGTAATAGATTACAGAAAGAATAATTCAAATACGCTAAACACTGGTATTTAAAAAGTAATCGAATGGTATTTAATTTATGTTGAAAGCAAAAAATTGAAATTGTTGTATTGAAAGTGATCAGTTACGCGTAACGGTGACATCTTCATTCGCAAAACACCTCCGGTACACCCCCCCCCCCCCCCTTGCCAATATGGGGTTGGGGCAGCTGTTTTCTTAGAGGTGAGGGCCCTGCCCCGTTACATGGCTGTCGTGTGGGGACGCGCTAGAGACGGTCGCACTATTTACAGAGACAGCATTGATCACTACTGCGGCAGCAAGCAACTGGGAGACCGCATCTTGATCGCAACTGGACTCCCACTAATGGCAACCGAGAAAACTTTTCTACAAGTGGACTTTTCTTGGCTTGCGTTCACTGATTTCTTTTTGTCATTTAGGGAGCAATTCATTGCCATTTGACCTCTCATGTATACGGGCCTCATATGAGGACATATATTTATTCAGCTATAAAAATGTTGAACTTGATGGAAGCGTGATGCTAGCAGCATGGAGTCATCAGCTGCGACCATGCCAAGGTTCCTAACATGTTTCAAAGCTGACACTAGTCATTGATATTTTTTGAAATGTCAGGTTCTAATGGGGAGTAGGCTTGTTTGAGACTATCAAATGTTCCTAAGAAACCAAACATACTTCATGGAGAGTCTGTGCCTCTTTCCGAGTATAAAAAAAAATATGCATAAAGTACAAATTTTATTTAATCTCAGCCAGTATCATTGTCGGTGTTTTTCTTGGTTACGGCCTGTGTACATGGAAACCAACATGTGTATTCAAATGGGGCATTGTGTATGAAAGCCGAGCCTAATTTATAGCGCCACCTAAAAGAAACCAGTCTGCAGAATTCCAGCCCTGGGCTCAAGCGCCTGTATTTTCTCGCAGCTTCCATGTACAGTGCAGGCTTTCTTGGCGGGAATTGGGTGGTGTGTAAGCTTCGCACTTCCATTAACTGGTGGAAAACAATTCCAAAATGTCTTTAAGGCGACGGCTGTCCAGGGAGAAAATCGGTTCCCTTTTGAATCTCTAATTTCATTCCGTATACATTTTTCAAGCGGATGGTTGGGAGAGAGATTTTGTCGCTTTAAATACCTAAGAAGAGGAGGGCGATGACAGCGAGCCTCTACGTGCTAACGGTGCTTCTGTAAATTCTGGCCTAAAATCTGCCTGGAGGGCTTCTACCGCGTGAAAATGCAAGACATTGTGGATCAGCAATAAAGACCACTATGCAGGGAAGCCTGCTGGGTTTATTGATGAGCGTATGGTCAACATGCACGATGCACGTGTAGATTGACTATCTCCTCGCCGTAATTCCTGAGTCTTCTCTTTAGAATATTCTTTTGCAATCAAGTTTATATGTAGCTGAAAAAAAAACAACAGGAAAGAAAGCAGTGTAATTGATGTCACCAGGCCGCACTGCGGGAAGTTTACAACAAACGCAGCGGGGTGGGGTCGCCATCTGGTGTCCCTGATGCCAAGGTACAGAACTAATGTCCGGAACAAGAGGGGTTAGGTGAAAATATTCTTCCACCTGATAAATGCGGCTGTTGCGAATGCCTGGAGAGTATGGAGATGCAGCAAAGGCAAGGAACTGTTTATGAACCAACTTGATTTCAGAGTTCACGTTGCCAAGGAGCTCATAAATCGCGTTGAACCAGAACAGAGCTTGATAAGACAATACTGCTCATCCAATGAGCCTGCGCCAGCTTCTTTGTAGAAACGAGTGCTCTAGAAACGAGTGCTGTAAAAAAATGCAACGTAGGGCAGCATTTCATCACCAGAAGTAAGCCAACTACTATCAAAGTCCAGCCTGCCGTAGCAAGAGAAGGTATGTCTGAAGTTGCTGCAATGTCCCTCTCTGTACCAAGTGGTTGCCCCATCATCAAATTTTCGCTTTAAATAATTTTATGCTGTTCTAGCATGTGTGTGCTGTATGCTTTAGAGCAATATAATTTTATTTTGTACTTAAGCTGATTACCTCGACAAGCTTACGGCATGATGTCCTCGTATGAGTACACGTTTAAAATGTAATAAGAAGGTTGTTGATAACTTGAAATATATTTTTTTTTCAATTTTTTGTGGCCCAGAGAGACATTGTGGCCTAGAGAGCCATATTACGGGAGTTGTTTGGATAGCTGCATTCATTTAGTGTTGCTTTTTATGAATGTAGTTAGTTTAAGCAATCATTGTCACTGCTACATATATATAAGCCGTGTCGCCTGCTCTATAACTATTGCTTAGTTGCATGTCTCTCATGATGACGGGTGGAATATAGGTATTGTTGCTGTTCCGTTGGCTTTCTGTACAAGGAAGGTTTAAGTTTTCTATGTCCACCTGTACCGTCGCGTCGATAAAGTCGACATTCATTTCCGAAGGATGGCACGTAAATTTGATACTACTTTGATAGTTATCAGGGTGAGAGAAGAATGATTGCAGCGATCCATGCTGCCATATCATTAAGGTATTATTGTTGGCGTACCATGTTGGCATTCAACAAGTCAAAGACGATGTGTTTGGGTTGGATTGACGAAGACGACGTAGAGTGTGTAGGGTTTCGCGGTTCCGGTCGAGCCTAGATTAGTGTGAAAGATTACTGTGTGGTTTTCTAGCGGTAACATCTTTGGTGCAGGTCAACTATCTAATCCTATATCATAAGCTAGATATACGTAGTGGCCACCACATAGATACCATTGCCACGCTTCCCCTCTACGACCGCCGTCCCAGCTGTAGTCATGGCTCAATCTAGGGATCCGGGCACCCTCTGCGGGGCTGATGACGTTGATCTGGACTACTGGCAGGGCCTGTTCGAGTGAAGTGCGAACACAACCTGTGGGGTGCAACGCTCATGCTCGGACATATGTTATTTGGCTGGCACCAAGCGGGTCTTGTTTGAAAGTCAGGAAGACAAGCTGAATTCATGGGACGCATACAAGCGAAAACTTCATAACCTCTCCGGAAAACCTATTGGACGCCAACTCGCAGCCAAAAAGACCTGGTATATAGCGCCCAAACCTTCTCCAAACCATATATAGCTTGCATATAAGACGTCCTGTCTCTGTACGTAAAGTGGACCCGTCATGACTGAGGCTAAAAAGTGCGCCGCATACTGAAGTATCCATCGTATCAAACAGCGCGAATAAAATTAGAAGGGTTCGCTGCTACTCAACCGAATATAGACCGAAAGCATTAGCTGCGGGTGACCGAGCCTTTCTCTTCTTCATCTACGTTTTATTCTTCTTAGTCTTCGTCATCTTACTCTTCTTCGTCTTTGCCTTGTTCGAATTCCAGGTATGCGTCTTCTTCGTCTTCTTTCTATTCGCGGCTGCTCGAGGTTATTCATGGCTGTGGTCACAGACTACGTGACGGGCCGAAACCTGGCACAGTATGGCTTTCGCAATACAAGACGGGGAACCAGGAAGGAAGTTGGAGGGTATTTCCGACGACGCCTCCCACATCCTCCTAAGTAAGGACTAGCTTTTATACTGTGGACAGTTCTTCTGGTGTACCGGTACTTCAACCAGGCGACACAAAAGCGCATTATTCCCCGTTATGACCGCCTGCCGAAAGCAGCTTCTAGCTCGCCCTATTACAACCTGCGTACTCTCCATGAGCTTTCTAACTACAATAACGACCTGTATCGTCCACTGCGAACCGGAGGCCATAGTTCCCAATGTTTTCCCATTGCAACTGACGGACAAAACCTTGGCTGCGATGCCCTACATCCAGGCCAGGAAGCCTACTTATTCGCCAGGAGGTTGCTCACACGGATATCTCTACTGGCCTCGTCCCGCACACCGTGGACTCCGATCCGTCCTCTGCTGTGTTTGCTGCTGCGTACTACCGTACCAGCTTCATGCTTCGATACCGCTACCGAAGTCCTAGTGACTAGCGTATACCTGACGATCGCATATCTGCTTTCCCTTGTTCACGTGTTGGGGAGATATGCCATCACTGGCGCGATCGCTGGTGCTCGCCGTCCCGCCCATTTCACTATGTCAACCACAGCGCAAGCCTCAGCATCGCGCCGTTTCTCGCCTCAACTTGACCCACCACGTGCTAATTGTCCTCCACCTAATCGTGTTTCTAGCCAGTCGCTTTCCCAGCAAGCCCGACGTCCTCCTCCACACCGCATCGTACACGAATCGCAGAATCACGCCACTCTACCCGTCAACTTCAGTTTGTCAACCCAAGTTCTCCCAATCGAATTTTTTTTGCTGAACTGTCCCTGCTGACCGACTGTGAAGTTTCAGCTCAAAGCATTCTGTTCTCTCTGCTGCACCTGCCGCTTCTAAGTCGTCCTTGTCCCTCTCGATCCTGATTCTGCCATCACTGTGGCCAACCTGCAACCCAATTCTGTGGAAACGCTCTACGAGCTGTTGCTTCCTTATACCAATTTTTTTTACTTTGGAGCACGACGTCTATGCCAAACGTCTGTTGTTACCCACCGCATCGACACCGGTGACGCTACTCCTATTCACGAGCGACCGCAACGTGTCTCCCCTTCCGAGCGCCTGGTGGTTCAACGTGAAGTCGGAAAGATGCTGGCCGACAATATTATTGAGCATTCAAATAGGTATTGGGCATCGCCGGTCGTGCTAGTGAAGAATAAAGGTCTGAGATGGGGGGGGGGGAGGGGAGACTCAGCGTTGAATAACGCCATCACGACAAGTTGACCACGAAAAGACCTCTACCTTCTTCGCGCATCGGCGATGTACTTGATTGCTTACATAGAGCCAGTTACTTTTCCTCCATCGACCTTCCCTCTGGCTACTCGCAAACATCCGTCGATGAACGAAAACGCAAAAAAACGCACTCATTACTCCTGACAGCCTCTACCGATCTAAATTCATGCCTTTTGGCCTTTGTAACGCCCCTGCCACTTTCGAACTGATGATAGACTTGTGGCTGCGAGGCTTCAAGTGGGCGACTTGTTTGTGCTACTTAGACGACGTCGACGGTTTCTCGTCCGCTTTTGATAGCCACCTCGGTGGCCTTTCTACCATTCTCGAGCTCTTCCGCCGCTCCACTATTCTACTCAGCTTCAAGAAATGCACCTTCGGCCACCAGGTAGTCAAAGTTCTTGATCACTTGTTTAATGTTGCCAGTTTTACTTGAAGCCGACAAGATTCACGCCTTCCATAGTTTTCCCACACCACGATCATATAGTGATTTTCGAAGTTTTCTCGCCTTGTATTCTGCTTTTTGATGCCTCCTTCATACCATCACAGCCGTTTGCTTAACTACTCACCGCCCTGCTGAAAGAAGATGCACCTTGCTCTTGGGCAACGCACCAAGAATAGCCTTTCTCCAAGCTTATTGCTGCTCTCACCAATACACCTGTTATGGTCCATTTAACATTTCCACCCCTACCGCACTCCGCACTGACGCAAGGGGCCGCAGCATTGAAGCGGTCCTCAATCAGCGACACCGCGGCCGCACAGAAGTGTTACCATATGTCAGCCGCCTAGTTTAAAGGGCTGATCCTTTACTGTTATAAGGGACCAGCATGCCTTGTGTTCAACCATGTATTTCAGGCACCGTTGTGTCGGACGCCATGGTATAGGGCATGCTCTTTTGTGTGGACATTATCAGGCATTTGTT
>JAJIZL010032877.1:0-33807 GCA_023969395.1 Amblyomma maculatum | reverse complement strand
AATGTTCGTGATTAGTCAGTCTCGTTTCTTTGTCCTGCGAATAATGTATTCTTCCTACTAAGCAATCTATCCAAGATTTCCACGTTAACATTCCGACACAAGCTTTCTGAGGCGGGATACCTTGACCCGCTTAGAAAAATCGCCCTTTTGCAACGAGAGATGCATTGACCACTGTTTCGGCGTTTTGCGCACATCCAACAGGTGAGATTGTGCACAGGTGCGAGGAGCCTAGTGACGTCACATCGCGCAGCTGGCTCAATACCTCTAATTGTCAGTCGGGCCGCTGACAATTAGACGTAGCAGGGGGGGGGAACTTAAGCTGAATAATTAGACGTAGCCAGGGTAGAAACCAGAGCCAAATGACAATTCGTAACCAAGTTAAACCTGTACATCGCGATGCGTATATCCTAGCTTAGCATAGCTAAGTCACCGCCAGTTTTTTACCAAGATAAATTCCTGTCCACGCACGAACCGAGGGAGTAGTCTGATGGTATTTGCTATATTTAGATTTGATAAGAACCGCCTTCTTACCTGTTTGCTTGCCAGTGGTGTGGCTACCTGAAAAACTGGACATGCACGTTCAAAACCCAGCATATATCTCCTCATAACTCGCGACACGGCATAGTTTGCCGTTTTACTACCGCTGCCATACCCAGTCGGCGTTGAGTTATGTACGTACTGCGGGAACAGTTTCTTAGCATTTTAGGAGCATGACTCGGAAATGGGACGTAATCGCCTCTTGTCAACTCTGGCGATATAGCGTAGCAGTAAGCCACCACCTCCTAATAGATAAGCTCGCACTTCCCCTCAATGTTCCCGAAGCAACCTGCACTTCTCGCATACTCTGTTAGCACCTGCTGGGATAGACCGTCTGCTTTCTTCTCCTCAGACAGCTCTTCCCTAAATACCGCTAATCCCTAACAGAGATTTCTCTCCGATGCAATTTTTGCAGAGTGGCAGCCACCTGAACAAGCGGCCGCTGCGCTTCCATTCCCCCGCAGAACTCTGTGCGTTTTTTTTTTTCCGCCTCCTCCCTTTCTTTGCCTCTTCTGCGCCATCTACGCCTCTCCAACAGCGGCGACACCGCCCTATACAGAATTGTACAGCGCCTGTGAAGCGGTTTCGACAGCTTCCCACTGTACGCGTGAGAACACTCCTTGCACTCTACAGTCAAGGGGACAAAGGTCTCTTCGCAACTTGGGCGGTGGGCTGGCCACGCAGGGTGCGATTGTCTTTTCAACTTGCTGCCATTGCCAACGCGAGAAACTCTATCTGACTGGAACAGGCCCCAAGAACCATGCTTTGCCACTAGCGCGCCATATTCCCCTTCACGTGCCTTGCCTGACAAATTCGTGTCACCTTGGCCAATTGGTTGCAGTTCCAACAAATCCTGTCATTCACATATTGCTTGTTCAGAGAAGCTCTCATTCAGTGACCCGACTTGGGAGTTCTTTACTCTTCTTCCTCGCATACGTGGCCGTCGATCTCTGCATGACTTGTGAACCAAGCGGGACTCCTGGGCTCAAATGTGCAGATATAAAGAGCACGAGGTATAGAGAAGCCTTCCGCTGGCTTCTGTCGCCTTACCGCAATCAGATGGGCTCCTCTGGCGAGCAGCACCCAGTCATTACCTCCGGTCCATGTGCATTGTAAATCTACAGATTTGGACTGGTTTGTGGGGTTTAACGTTCCAAAGCAACTCAAGCTATGAGAGACGCCGCAGTGGAGGACTCCGGAAATTTTGACAACCTGGGGTACTTTAACGTGCACTGACGTCGCACAGCACACGGGCGCCTTGCTTTTCGCCTCCAACAAAAACCGGCAGCCGAGGCAATCCTACAGATTTGGTTGTACGGTGTGGTGGCTGGTAGATCAATTCAACAAGTGAATTTCTCTGCACTACACATGCTTGCTGTGCTAAGGCCCCGAAATTTGCAAAACTATGTGTCCGCATATACGGCTCGAAGCACGGTGGCGCTGCCTGATCACACGCGCGAACTGATGATGCTAGGTTGTCTCGAAATCTTCCTGTTGTAGAGCTGCTGCATTTCGCGTATATACTAGAGGAGGCCCTCTCTAATTTGGGGCTCAACGCGACCTACACAAGCATCCGGCGTTCATAATCGGGCGGCAAGAGTTCAGCGCGGCACCGATCTCTGAAATCTGTCATTGAATGGAAGACCGGTAGGCAGCGCCTCCTCCAAGCCGCACTCTCGTCAAATGCTGCAGTCAGCTACATGTCATCTGGTGAATTCAGTACCGTCTCATAATCGTCGAGTGTTTATAAGGTTTCTTGGACTGATTTCACGTGCTCTGAGTGGAAAAGGGAGGGACTTCTACACTTATTCGCGGCGAGATATTGTCGCCTATGCTGCGGCTTCCATAACGACAGCCACCGAGCCGAGGTTACAAGTTAATATCACACTTCGGCCCTCTGTCTCATTAGGGGTGCTATGTCGGGAACCTTCACGGGTTCTGTCTCGTTCCTCATCTCACTCCCGGAAGCATCAGATTCCGAAGCGGCGGCCCTAATCGCCACTTATTTTATCGGCATGCATTCCTTAATCCAAACTTTCCGGCCCATAGGCAGAGCACTTTGTCGACCGAAACTATAGCCCAGTCGCGTGGACAGGCTGGTCAAAAAGCCCGAGTCGCGGCGACAGCCGTCTACAGCACAGCCTGTTACAATATACAACAATCGGCAAAAAAAAAACATGCAAACAGAAAATCTCTGTACACACTTCTCTGCGCACTCCCAAGTCGGTGGAGAAATCGTGCACGTGAGTGGTAATTAAATCTCCTCACTCGGCATCATCTTTGTTTGCGATTCCTTTACACACGAGGAATAAACAGATAGACCGAGGCCGAACTAAAATCGAAAGGGTTTGTGTGTTAAATGGCGGCCGTCCACAACTGAGATCAGTGGGGTTCCAGCCGCAGCAACAAGGACGAAGCACAGAATGAACCTTGCCAGGAGACAGTATAGCTCGCTGTTATACTCCCCGAGGGAGACCGGTTCTAGCGGCCCATGAGAAAGACAGAAGTTTAGTGAAAGACTTGACGGGGAACGCAGGAAAAGGCGCAAGGTTTGTGTGCTCCTGATGCGCGACCCGAAAGCGATAGCTTTACTTAACTTATTACAAAAGAAACCAAATCGTTGCGAGCACTGCACGCCACAATAAAAGGTACCGTCTTCATGCAGACGACCAGCAGAGATAGGAGAAAATGGACTCTCGGGGCCATAATACGAAATGTGTGTGGAATCATCAAGCGATAAAAATTTCCACAGACGAACACTCCCAACTTCGGATACAGCCAAGGATTTTTTAAAATTTGGCGAGTTTGATGGATAACTACATTTGGATGTTTTTTACTGAGACACGCAAGACCAGGTTTTAGAGATTGTGCACAGCGAGGCTAATCGAAAGATTTTGGCCACTGAAGGAAAGGACTTAAAAGAAAATAGAACAAGTGTTACCTTCGCGTAATCGAAGCTGCTCAAAACCAAGCGATGGGCATGTTGCGGGGCCAACCGTTACAAGAGAACCGGAAGACGGCAGTCGGCAACAAAGACTATGCTTTGGACCAGTGACTGTCAGCTTCTTCTAGACAATTGGCAGAGTGTCCCTTGGCAAGGATAGGATCTCGTCATATTTTCATTGTGGGGGCATAAATGGGCAGCACAACCGGTATAACAAGACAATTGGCTACAGCGATGACAATACTAGCTGCAATGGCCAAACAATTGCTATATCAGTAATCGCAGACTCAATGAAATAATAATGAGTAACGGTTATATATACCTAAGCTGTTTTATTTACGGAGGTACAACGGCTGTAGTTCACCGATAAAGAGCTCTACTGTTGTAAAAGCACCTATGAAAGGGCCCTTAGACTACTGATGCTGTTTGCTGCGAGTGAGAGTCAGGGAATACCACGGAACTTTTTGACGGACCGTCGATAGGCATTCTCCTCTGAACTGGTCACATGGCTTCATACCGAACGCATTCGCTGAACACACATCCTGCTACGGCATTAAAAAAGCGGCTTTAAGAGCAAAATTGCCCTGTTTAAATAATTCGTAGGTTTCCATCTTGTAAGGCAGGGAGCACAGTTTGTATTCTGCCAAGTCAGGAGAGCGTCGCACGCCCTGAAAAATAAAGTTTGGAAAGAATTTAAGCAGTTTTTTAAACTCATTAGCCTTCATTCGGTGCGCGAGGCCAAATAAAAAACTCTAATTTAACCATTCTGAAGAGTGGTTTTGAAACCGGGAGGCTCTTTATTGAGTGCGGGTTTCTTAAAATGCTTGAAAAAATGGTGACCTGCTGCCCTTCTTCATTATGGGAAGATATATCTGCGTCATTTCGGAGGGGCACTTCTTTCAATGTGTTTGATTTTTGAAAGCAAACTTACATCTTGAAATGAATATCCATTCGCATGAGTTCCTAATAAAAAACACATGCCTGTATTTTTCACTTCACGCCCTTACCTTTTCCTATCGCGATTGGCAATTGCCATTTCGCAGTATGTAATATGTCTGGTCATGGTTGGCTTGTCGAGCATATTGTGCTATCTCCTAAATGAGTTTATAGCAGGAGAAACCGAATACAAGTGTCTGAGACATACTGAAGAGGTGATACCAGGACTCAGAAAGCAAGGTATATGTGGCAATGACGATAAATCTTAAATTCTAAAACACAGTGTTCGCCAGCCATTAACAAATGGACGCAGTCGTCTTTCTCCCACGAACGCTAAACGGACGACACATTACGGACTAACACCAAGTGACACCTTAGAAATGAAAGGTATTCGATGACTTCTCAAACTGCAAGGATTATTGTAATCGCTCTAGAAGCTTAGCGGGAAAGGTTTTGTGTATGCGTGGAAAAACGTATTAGGAAGTCGTTTAAGGAACTGCAAGCCGCTTTTAAGCTGCAAGAGTTGTACGAAGCAAACAAACCACCGTGCCTGACGTGTGAAGCATCAGCTATGCCCTCGTAGCGGTGCTCCCATATAGTCACGACCTCGGGAATAGCATGAGGTTTAAGGGCGTCGACAGCAGTTACTCTAATTCAGGGCAAGGTAGTGACTGAGAAGGCGTCGACACGTCAGCCAACCACACAGCTCCAGCGAAAGCAAACTGCTTCTTCGTCGTCTGCGCCAGGCTGCAACGTTTTCGCCGTCCGTGCCAGGCTGCTTGCGGGCTTCGAGGGTGACTCGAGACATTACCCTTCCCGTGAAAAAAATCATCCACTTGAGACATGGAGCACCAGTCTAAAACCGGTGGTAGCACGTTAGGGCAGAGATAACGGGTAAGAAGGCTTCAGGTGGACTACATGAACAATCTCACGACGCGATTGTGCGCGCTGCTCCGGGTCCGCCGCGAACCTCCTCGTAGTTTAGGTTCTCCATGTGGGGCACGAGTCGGTATGGGCCAAAATATCTGCGAAGGAGCTTTCGCTCCGTCCGCTTTGGCGGACGGGAGTCCAGAACCAAACGAGGTCGCCGATGACATATTCGACGTGGCGGCGGCGACGGTTGTAGCGCTCGGCATCGGAACGTTTCTTGTTTATTATGCGCACACGGGCAAGTTGTCTGGCTTCATCAGTGCGCTGCAGAAACGAGGTTACGTCGGGATCGTCACTGTGGATGTGAGGTAGCATGTCATCGACCATCGTGGTGATGTCGCGACCACAGACGAGGGAGAAAGACGTCAGGACGGTTGCTTCTTGAATATCAGCGTTGTGAGCGAAGGTTGCGTATGGGAGTACTTCGTCCTATCGTTAATGCTCCGCGTCCGCATACATGGACAGCATATCGCCAATAGCCTTGTTTAAGCGCTTGGTCAAACCATTCGCCTTGAGGTGATAAGCTGCAGTGCGACCATGGCTGCTGCAACCACACTGCATGATTTACTGCATGAGAACTGACATGAACGCTACCCAAAAATTGGGTTGAAAAAATTTGGAGGACGCTTAAGCTTCGCCTTCAAGAGTGGAACGCGATAGCGGAATTGCACCTCGTCGAGAAAACTTATTAAACGCAAGGGTATTGGGGCATCCTCGCACCGGTACCCGCGCGGCCCGAAGGGGAGAAGCGGGTGAGCAAAGATAGTGATCTAAAGAAAGGAAAGACGATTCTACAACCCGTGAGGGTGCACGGCGAAACGTCAGGGGCGAGTGGCGCGCCACGTGTCGGGGCAGCGCCGCACATTGCGAGGAGGGGTTCTTCTGTGTTTGCCGCAAGACTGCTCTGCATGTTCGTAGAGCGCAGAAGAAATGTAGCGGAAACGTACTTCACTACTCGTGTAACTGCGACTTCTGAGTGTAATATGCTCGTAATTACCGATATACACTGCAGTATAATGTTCTAAGGCACGTTTCTAAGGCAACACCGCATTCACTAGAAGCTCTTTTGTACCGCTTTCAAGCATCGAACTTGTGGCTGAGTGGTAGCCTCTCCGTCTCACGCTGCGGAGACCTTGATTCAATTCCCACACAGCCTATCTTGGAAGTTGCCTTTTATTTATGAACTGCATGTTTATTTATGAAGTGCATGCCGGGATTTATCGCTCACGGCCAACGCCGCCGACGACACCGGCTTTTCTGCGACACGAGCTCCTTAACGCTACCGCGTTAAAATTTCGGGGACACCATGGCGTAGAGCAATTTGTCAAATGTTAAAATTGTGACAAGTCAATGGGTGTGCAGTTTGGTAATTCGGCTGTTTGGTGATAACGCGTGAGGTAATCAGTGGCTACGATAGTCCACTTGTTGCTTAATGTCGAAATAGGGAATGGCCCCAGCATTACCATACCAATCACTTGAACGATTTAGATGGCACCGATGTTGGCTTCAACAAACCAACTGGTACAGAGATGGCGTTTGACGGCGCTTGCATTCACTCGAGTGTACGCAACGTGTTATCTCGCACGATACACGAGGCCAGTAATATTTTTCCTCAATTCGAGACAAAGTACGGTCGATTACTCGGCCTAAAGCGCTTGCAGAGAACGTCATTCTGGATTCAGAGGGAGGACACGAATTGCCGAAAGGAGTGAGGGACAACATCCATTTTCTGATCAAGATAGTCGAAGACAGCCGCAAGCGGTGGATCGCTGGGCTCGTGGTGTGCCAAACTGCGCCCGGAGAGGGTGTTCAGGACCATGTCGTCGTCTGCAAGGTCGCTGCAAGAACCCGGCAAGAAAATCAGCATTGAAAACCTACACCCCATATCCCTCACGTCGTGCTCTGGCAAACTCATGGAAAAGGAAGTCCATGCGCGTCTTTCCAACTATCTAGAGAACAACGAGCTACTGCCACAGACTATGTTTGGATCAAGAGCAGATCTGTCCACCCATGACGGGCTTCTGCAACTCAAATGCGAAGTAATTGATCCAACACGCAGAAAGAGTGACCGAGCACTTCTATTTCTCGGCTGCAAAGGAGCGTTTGACAATGTCAAACACTCCAAGATCCTCCAGAACCTTCAGACCATGAGCTGTGACCAGCGAGGCTACTCATACATCTATGATTTCCCTAAAGACAGAACGGTCAACATTTGTATCGGCACTAAACAAACAGCGCAAGTAAAGATGGGCACGAGAGGCACTCCGCAAGGAGCAGTATTATCCCCACTTCTGTTCAATATTGCACTCCGAAATCTTCCGCCTCTTCTAAATCAGATACGCTGACGATATACTCATCTGGACAACCACGGGTAGTATGGGAAACACTGAAAAAAAAAACTACAAACAGCGGCAACAACAGTTCAGAATTATGCATGAGCGCTTGGACTAACCTGCCCTCCATAAAAATGTGAGCTCTTAGTCTTCCGCCAGCACAAAAATCAGGCCACGATCGACATTCACGTTGACAACTCACCGATCAAGGAAGTTCAGACGTCACGATCCTGGGCCTGTACATCAATAAAAAGGGCAACAACCACCTCGCCATCCAGAAACTCCGCCTCGTGAGCGAGCAAGTCGCCAGGATGATCGTCAGAATAACGACACGGAAATTAGGGATGCGCGAAGAAGTACTCTCCGTCTGGTGCAGGTTTTCGTCGTGAGCCGCATTGTCTATGCAGCACCCTACCTCCGTCTCAAGAAGTTTGACATCAAAAACATCGACGTCATAATCAGAACAGCCTACAAGAAGGTTTTGGGCCTCCCTATTACGACATCGACGGACCGGCGTATGTGACTGGGCGTCCAGAACACGGTCGACGAGCTGATAGAGGCACACCTCATGGCGCAGGTGGTACGACTCTCCACGACTCTGACTGGCCACCAAGTCTTGAACGACCGAACATCAATTGCCCCCAACAGCTAGACCCTAAAAGCGACGAGCGGAAGCTATAAAAAGGCACTACGGCGGGCGCGAGGGCGTGTTCTATGTCGATGCTGCGGGTCCTGAACGGGGAATTTTGGCAGCAGTGCGTGCGGCAGGGGGGAAAGTTTGGCAGTAGTGCATGCGGGTTTCACAACGCTCACCCAAGTTCTTTCTCGTACAGGTGCAGAGCGCATACTTTCTTCGGCACGATACGTTTGCTTATGCATGGGTACAAGCTACGCTGGAAAAGAACGTGCCTGACAAGCTAAAAGCGTCGATTGCGACGAGCATCGCTGCACCGTTATCCTCCGGGATTAGCTGGTGAACGTCGACGTTGCCGCACCTGCGCTGTGTCCTACCAAACCAGAGACCGCGCCTACATATACGGACTGCTTTCACGTGCTTTCCTCAGTTTGGCAGCAGTGCGTGCGGGTTTCACAACGCTCACCCAAGTTCTTTCCCGTACAGGTGAGGACCATTCTTCCTCATTTTTTATTATCTTACTGTTGTTGCGCGCACTGCTGCCAAAGAACAGTCCTAGTGTTTTCAATTTGTTGTTTGTGATGTCAAACGTGAAGGAGCTTAGTAAGACGCTTGATGATTTCAAACGGGAGATTCGCGCTGAACTTCGTTCCTTCAAACAGAGTGTAGAATATTGCAGTGAATCTTGTGACAGTGTCAACACACTCTCCGCAGAAATAAAGTCTCTATGTGAGGAACTTGCCGCAACGCGCAACTGCAACCAAGAACTCGCTGCAGAAAATCAGAAACTGCACATGCGAATCACAGAATTGGAACAGTACTCACGGGCCAATAACCTCGAAATTAAGGGTGTGCCTGATAGCGGAGATGTTTTCGACATTGTGCAGAAGATTTGTGAAAAGGTAGGGGAGCAGGTAACCGAGAAAGATGTTGACATTTGCCACAGAGTACCAACCAACAAATCTAATGAAAATAACATTGTTGTACGCTTTTTGCGACGTGACAAGCGAAATGCTGTATTAGCTAAAGCCAGGAAGGCACGTTTTTCGACTACAGACATTGGTTTCGAAACAGATGCTTCTGTTTTTGTCAATGAGCACCTGACTAGGCAACTCAAACAGCTTTTGGGAGCCGCAGTAGCACAGAAACGAAAGGCAGGATGGAAATTTGTTTGGACACAGGGCGGAAAAATTTGCGCAAGGAAGACAGATTCATCAGATATGGTAAGAATCACCTGCCAGGAAGATTTGAGCAAAATACAATAGGACTTCAAATGCTTTTTAAACTCCCTTTCGCGCAAACAGTGATATGGCTACCGCACCAGAGTGTAAATACTATGAAACTGGCAATTTCAACAAAGCACTGAAAGTGCCGTCAGACTACTTCAGGGCATTTCACCTAAATGCTCGAAGCATTAAAAATAAAATGGACGATCTGCGTATGTTCTTTGATGACCTACGGGATAAATTTGATGCGATATTATTCACAGAATCCTGGCTTTCTGTTACTGATAGTCCATCGATAATACCAGATTATATTTATCACGGCATCGTGCTGCCCGCAAACCGAGGTGGTGGAATTGCTATGTTTATCAAAGCAACAATTCCCTGTGAAGTTGTCAGCGAATTGACATGTATTACACCAAATGTTGAGTGCTTTGTGGTACGGTTAAAAAATATTCTTATAGCAGCTGTCTATAGGCCACCATTAGGATATAAGTCCCAATTTTTTGAATTCATGGAAACTTTGCTGTCAAGCCTCCATTCAATGCAAGGAGCCTTCTTAGTTATGGGCGATGTGAATATCAATATGCTTGGCGAAGATTCATCTTCTGAACGCCCAGAAACGATACTTCGCACTTTCGCTTGTTCAAATATAATTTCTTTGCCTACCCGTGTTACCGATACCAGTGCCACACTTCTAGACATCTGCATCACCAATGTACCTTGTGACCAGTGCTTATCAGGTGTGCTTTCCCTTGATATCAGTGACCACCTCCCGATTTCTACATGTTTGCCGACAGTGATCGTCAAGCAGAAAGTCACTTTTAGCTCTACTTATCGGGACATTAGCTCTGCTTCGCTCGAGAAATTTTACACTGAAATAGAAAATATTCAGTGGGAAGGTGTCTACGCCAAATGCGATCCTAGTCAAGCATAGTCTTTTCCTGGGTATATTCAAGGCCTGCTATGAGAAACATTTTCCCTTGGTGCACAAGTCTAACCGAAGAAAAAAAATACGCAAGCCTTGGATTACGACCACCCTGCATAAGAGAATAAAAGTAAAAAACAAAATGTACCATTCTTTCCTCCGATCACCTGACACTGTCCTACTAAAACAATACAAGACATTCCGTAATAAATTAAATGCTGATTTAAGGACTGCAAAAACGTACTACTATCAGGGTCTGTTTGCTGAGATATACAACAACCCAAGAAAGCTATGGCAGGAAGTCAGTAATATGACCAATAACCTTAAAGCTAAGTGTCCTCTTAATATTGCAGCTTTTGCTGATGGGAAGACTGATATAGAGGCTTTGGACACAATGAATGAGTTTTTTGCTAATGTTGGCGAATACGTTTCCCCAAACAGAGACTGTACTAATTCGTTTTCGAGACTTCGCCCAAGGCTTGAGAATTCAGTTATGCTCTCCCCAGTTACTTCCCAAGAAGTCATCAGCTTCATGGCCAGAATTCGAAAGAATGTCGCGGCTGGACTAGATGGCCTGAGCAGCGTCCCTATTAAACATGTAGCACCTATTATAGCCAAACCACCCGCATTTATAATCAATCAAATGATTGAAACTGGTATATTTCCTTCTGACCTTAAACAAGCGCGTATAACCCCGGTCCACAAAGGTGGAAGTGTTAGTGATATATAAAACTATCGCCCAATATCCGTTTTGCCCATATTTTCTAAGGTTTTTGAAAATGTTATTAATGCTCAACTTACAAATTTTCTCACTAAATGCCATGCTATCAGTGAATCGCAGTACGGCTTCCAGAAAGGAAAATCAGTTGAAATGGCCTTATTACAAATCAAAGATGAAATACTTAAAAATATGGATAGCAAAAAATTCACTGTAGGTTTATTCATTGACCTCAGAAAAGCATTTGACTGTGTAATCCGTAATATATTACTCTCAAAGTTGCAAGATTATGGCATACGTGGTGTTGCTCTTGATCTTATCACAAGTTACCTCTCAGACAGAAAACAGTGTGTAAAAGTTAATGACCTGACTTCTTCGATTACAACAGTAAGACATGGTGTACCTCAGGGATCGATCCTGGGACCTTTGTTGTTCATTTTGTATATTAATGATATGTGCAATTTGCCTCTTTCACCGAAACTGGTCATGTACGCTGATGACACAAATATTTTTTTCTCCGCACAAACAGTAACCCAATTGAACACTGTCATAAGTAGTTATTTGATCAAACTTGAAGAGTGGTTGCATAAAAACAGATTAACCTTGAATGTTAAAAAGACTAAATATATTATTTCAAGCCTTATAACAAAGCCTGTGACACTGAGCTAGTCCTAAACTGTCAAGGTACAGCGTTGCAGCGTGCAACTTCAGAAAAAATTTTTAGGCATCTGGTTTGAAGAAACCATGTCGTGGAACACACATGTTAGCAAGCTGGCGGTAGAATTAAGCAAAACAGTTGGCTGTCCCTATAAGCTGAGAGAATTACTTCCAGTGAGGCTCAAAAAAGCAATATATTTTGCTCATTTCTACTCTCGTCTTTCATATTTCATTTTAGTTTGGAGAGTTACAACCATCCATAATTATAATAAACTCGAGCGGCTACAAAAAAAGGTGCTACGAATTCTTGAAATCTTTTATGGAAACCCTAGCCAGCTATCTACTGATCCCTTGTTTACTAAACATAGTATGCTTAAAGCAACTAAATTATATGATTACAAACTGTCTCTCTATATGCATAAACGTAACCACCCCAATGATACCCACCCTCCCTTGCATGCTTACAGCTTACGCAGGGAACTAACGCCAGTGCCACATACACGAACAAATTATGGCCGGGCCACTCTTGACTACCGCATACCATCACTTTATAATAAACTTAAAGCCCACATTGACTTTACTGCCCCGCTTAACACATTTAGACACGAATTAACAAATTTTTTGATGAGGCAATGAATAAATACTGCGATGTTCATATTTATTTCTGATATCTGATGTGTGTATACTTCTTTTGATTTTGATCTTATGTACATATCCATTTTTTGATTGTGTTGTGAAATCCACTGCGAGATGCTGCCTGTAGGCCCCCAGGGCCCAGTCAAGCTGTCTGTGACAGCTTTTTCCGGGGGGCCCCGAACTTGTAGGTTGGAAATAAAGTGGATTTGGATTTGGAATGGCGGCCGTTGCGGTAGTCCACCAAAATTACCCAGTGTGTCTCGGCTCAGCCAAGACACACTGGCTGCGGAAGCAGTGGCGATTGTCCTAGCTGCCCAACACACACTACCTCAGAATACATTCTTACAGATTCACAGACAGCATATCGCAATTACCTCAGGGGCAGGATTGCACCGCTAGCAGATAAATTCCTGCAAGATAGTTACACCAGTGGCTACCAACCCACGCATAAACGCTTAGTATGAGTACCAGGTCACCAGGGCATCCCAGGGAAAGAGAGCGCACACACCTCAGCCCGAGCATTTCTCCCCCGAGCACCCAATACGGATCTCGTGAAACCTCCTACCCCATTGCTAACCTACAGTGAAATACTTTAGCACTTAAGATTATATCGCTGGGTCTACCCTTCACCGGCAAATACACTAGACAAAAGGGAGGACGTACACCTCCGCAAGCTACAGACCAACACGTTTAACAACAACCCGCGATGGCTACACGCAATAGATCCAGAGGTATTTGACTCACAATGCAAATTCTGCGGGCAGAAGGCGGACCTTTGCCATATGGTGTGGGCCTGCCAGCGAAATCAGACTGTCACTATTAATAACCAGCCAACGCAGGAGGGGTAGGAGACAGCTCTGACCAGCTCGGACGCAAGGGGTAAAAAAAGAAAACTCATTGAAAGAGCGAGGACAGCAGCCTACGCCAATGGGGTTCCGGACTGAGGACTCCAACCATCGCTACAACCTCTGGAACATTTTTAATAAAATATTTTTACCATCACCACCCTCTCTTACAAAAAAGCGCGAGATACTGAAGGTCTACAGCAAAGAAAAAGGGCGCTCCTGGATATTTTATTGTAGTGGGAGAAGAAGGGGAAATGCAATAATTACGAGTTTACAAGCTCCTACAAATTTGGCACCGACACATAATTATCCACTCATATTTGAGAGATGAGTTGCTTGTAGGATAGGAACCGCGGTTGTTCAGGAAATATTTGTGGCCCCACAAAAACTTCAAGCGAGAATTCAGAAAAAATGGGTGCATGTTTTATGACACCGATGAATGGAAGTTTCTCCGTGCTAAATAAATTTTATTGCTGATTATGCTTTCAGTACAAAGTACATACGAAAGAAAACGCTAATGCAAAGGTGCATATCTGTACAACAAATGTTTTTGCACAAACAGACCACCTTTCAAAACGTTTACAGATGTTCATAAACAATTTGTAAGCTGTATTGACACCTCCTATGTGTTACAATCCAAGAAGAACAATAAATCATGCAGCTACTATTTACGAAATTTGGAGGGGATGAACGATCGCAATCACAGAGCAAAGTCGCGTCTGAAAATGTAAACATGAAAGTTTTTCTGGTTTTGCTTATGCGTTGCCTCCTTTCCGCTCGCGGTTGATCAGAAAATTCGGCGTTGTAAGCGTTAGGTCAAACATTTCTAACCTTTATTTTTACACTTCCGCAATTTTTGATGTGTTTTGTCATTCAAAACAAGTGCAATTCTCCACACGCCGAAACGATGAACGAGTGTATAAACGGCTACGTAAATAAAAGGCACATATTTTTCAAATGTTGTTGTCGTATCACTTTACACATTTTCTTCACTGCATAGGTCAAACGTTGAAAAGATATAAAAAGCGCAAATAAAAGTGCATAATGTTGCAAAAAAAAATCTTTAAGATGCCGTATCACTAAAGGCATCTTAATGAAGGAGGCCCTTTAGGTGGGAAATGCAGCTATATTACATTATGTCTTTCCTAAGAAACACGAATGGAAAGAGTAGACAAACCAGGCAAAATACACTTGATACTTGATAACTTTAGTAATTTAGGTTAAGTTCACTGAAAAAGGTGCAGAACATGTACATTGAGCGATCAATATTCTCTCTGCTTCTACCCGCCGGGTTGGCGCAGTGGTTACGGCTCTCGACTACTGTTCCCAAGGCCGCCGGATCGAATCCCGGCCTCAGCGGCCCCTTTTCGATGGAGGCGAAAAGCTAGGCGCCCGTGTACTATGCGATGTCAGTGCTCGTTAAAGATCGCCAGGTGGTCGAAATTTCCGGAGTCCTCCACTTCGGAGTCTCTCATAGCCAGAGTCGCTTTGAGATGTTAAACCCTACAAACCAAACCAAAATGTCTTTTGCTTCTCCTTCTTGAATAGGAAGAATCCTTTTGCAATGAGAAGAAAGGTTTTTTCTAAGCGTAATTAGGAAAAAACTTCAACGCAAAAAAGCTTGAAAAAATATTGAAGTACATTTCAAATCCTCCTTTCAAACTCGAATTTTTCATGTTTACTGAATGATCCTTTTGATAGGTTAACAGGGACACAAAAAAGCATCTCACGTACAAATATAAATTATTCAAAGTAAGCGCTATCTGCTGAATAGTTGCTCTATAGACATTAGAAACAGTAAAATGACTGTCCTTGCTATAATCATCATCGTCATCATCAGCCGTAGTTTACCTATTGCAAGAAGACCTCTCCCAAAGGTCCCCAATTCGCCCGGGCCTGCGCTAGCTGCATCCGATTGACCCCTGCAAACTTCATAACCTCAGGCCCCCCCCCCCCCCTAACTTGCGGTCACCCCTTGCTAGGCTTCCATTATTTGGAATCCAGTTTGTTACCATAAGCGACCATCGGGTATACTGTCATTGCACTAAATACTGCCTTTGCACTGCCTAAGCCCATTTCTTCTTGACTTACACTAGATTGTCTTTAATGCGAGTTATTTCCGTAGCCCACTCTGCGCGCTTTGTATTTCAACCTAGCCTTGTCAGATGGAAGGAAGGATGCACTACGGGCGATCCTCCAGTGAGGGTGCAGACCGCAACCTGCGACCTGTGAACGGATTATCGTACAGCGCCTAAATTTTGCAGAATGCGTCAGGACCAAGAGGAGAACATATCGTAAACATTTTACTAGAATATTGTTAAGGTCAATTGTGACAAAGCCTTCTGCGTTGTCCCGGTCATTGCATAGGACTGACAGGCTCTTAGGAAGATGAGCGCCACTCCCCCTGAACCCTTCCTTCTAAAACTCTAATAGGATTTTGAGCTGAAACGGAGGTCAAAATTTTCAATTTGTTTTTGCCGATGAATATAGGTTTCTTGAAGTGCGAGGATGTCGATCGTTTTGGCGCGGGCTATGTCTACTGCTCCAGCTTAATTTGCGGCTTTATTAAAGCCGCGAATGTTTATTGTTGCGAGAACGAAGGAATTAAAAGGCCAGGATGGAGCTAAGAGGAAGGAATGCACGACTACCTTATGAGGAGGGAGGATGGTCATGGGCAGTAGGAGAAGCGGATGATGGCTCCGCTGTGGAATCGCCGTCATAGGTTTCAGAGATGTCCGAGTAGCAATCACAATTCGTTCTGTTGCAAATGTGATAGGAAGGTTGCTTCAGCATTTCTTCGGTTTAAAATTCCGATAAGGTTGACGGCGCTGATTTTTCGTTTTTCATCTTTCTGGGACTGCGCTTGAGTTTGGAGCGCGCTATGGTCGTGTCCACGAATCTGTCTTCATCTTCCTCAGTTGCGACATATTTGTCATATGTTGCAGCACCGGACCCGGGTGCATTCTCTAGTTCCTCTACCGTGGCGCGGCCACTGCGGGCAGCTGGCTATGCCCAGTTTCAGGTTTCTTTTCGGGGTTCTGTTGGGGTGCAGTAAAGAGCGCGGCAATATTCGTCACCGCCTTCCCGGCAGCGAACGTTGGGGGCACCTCGTAGTCTGCATGGACAACTTTTTCTTGCTTGTCCTCTAATCCTTCGGATGGCGTAGCCGCGGCCATCGCCTCCTTGCTACCTTCCTCGGTGATGCCGTTTGTAGATGCTTCGCTATGCTTCTCGGTTTCTTTCCGGTTCTCAGAAATTGCTAGCACCAGTGCGGGTTCGGGCTTCTCCCAACACTCGGCTGGCTGTTAACACACGTCTTCATTCTCTAACATGGACGGAAATTTTGTCTTCTTACATGCCTTTATCGCGTGGTCCTCACCACACTTAGGGCACACGGCCTCACATATTTCATGTCCATACGCGCCGCAACGCTCGCAGTGCGGCGTGTTGCAACTTGCACACATGAGGCTTCCGTATCCATACTTCAGACGTACCCTCTTGACGTCTTCATACTTGCAATGGATGGTTGTATCAATTACATCCAGGAAGTTCAGAATCTCAGACTTCATCTCTATCTTGACCCGACAGATCCCTGTCGGTGACGAAAGGGAAACCGCGGACGGTCTCGCGAGCTATGCTGACAATTTTTTATAGGGCTGCAGTGCACTTGATAACTCGATATCATGGTGTTCTGACGAGTAGCCGAAGACGTGCACCAGCTTCGCGCGCGTGCCCCGTTATTCAAAAGTCATCGCAATTCCCTTAACGTTCACGACAGGGTCCTTCAGGAATTTCTCAACAGCAGAAAATATCGAGCTTCTCTCCTGTGAAAACTTGAACCCCACCAAGTTCCGTCTTCGAAAAACGTTTTACGAGTATATTCATCAGTCTTGCGGCGCACGGCCGAAAAACGTAAAAGGCTTCAATCGCTTGGCCTCTGCCATTGCGAGAACGCGCCGCCGAGCGCCGGACGCACAAGTGTCCCAGCAGGGACGCGAGCTAAGAATGCCGACGTGGACACACAATAATCAAATCACAGGGCCAGCTGTCCACCTCACCCCTTTGTGTAACGTATTCTTTCTTGCGTGTCGCTTCTTCGCTTTTCAGAGCTCGCTCACCCTCCTTGCATCTAGTATTTTTCGTTACACAGCCCGCTGCATTGTTCTCAAAAAAATTACAACCCTTTTCGTGAGCCTCCACGTTTGGGCCTAATAAACGAGCGCAGGTAGGCTGCAACTGTCGTATAATTTCCTTTTTAGCGATATCGGTAACCTGCTAGTTACATTATGCAAGTGCTTGCCAAATGCGCTCTATATCAATCATATTATCGTAGTTATTTTACTTTCATGGTCTGGATTGGCGGTTACTTCATGTACTAAGTAGATATATTCGCCCACCACTTCCAGTGCTTCGCTAGCAGTTGTGAACTGCTGTTCGTTCCCGAGGCTGTTGAACATTACCTTAGTCTTTTGCATAACTATTCATTTTTTTTTTCAAATTTTTAATTCAAGTCGGTTCTTTATATTTTCCAGGAACAATGCATCCTGGAATTGGGGCCAAGCGCTACGCTAAAAGCTCTCTCATCTGCTTGACTAGGCCCATGACCTCCTGTGCAAACCAGTCGTAGCTTTATACAGCATCACAAATTCCGAGAAATTGTTATATTGTGAGACAAAAAGAAGCACCAGCACGTTCACGTTTCTATTGCTAGAACCGCCGAAGTATCGGCTACAAACGAGCAGCGTTTCATTCACACTTCGTTTTCTAAGAGACGAGATCAGAGATGATTATGAAAATGAAAAGATGAAGATGATGTGCACGCAGAGGGCTTAGGCACTTCCATATCTCGAACGAAAGCGCCCATCCCGGTCGCAGGTTATAGATGGTTGGAGATTAATGAGTCTCAGTTGCAACACGTTCACTACCTCGATGCCGCGATACCGTGGTCACCAACAGGCGATGCAGGATAGATTAGGTAGTTCACAGGGGGTGTTTGCTTCAAGACTGTGTACGGGTCAGAGCGGCTCAGAAAATTATCGCAAAGTCAAGGATGCGAGTGGGTGTCCAGAGCAATATGTCTTCGCCAGGGTAGCAGCCCACTGAGCGGTGGGTCGAATCACAAGTACTTTTCTGGAAGCTTGAGTAGCTGCAGAGTGGAGGCGGTAAGCTCATGGCAGTGAGTCATGCGAGAAACGTATTGTTCGTGGAAAGGTGAATCAGAAAATGTCGTAGCTGAGAAGAAAGTTACTTCGAGCCAGAAGGTAGATGGTGGTCATAAATAGGAAAAAAAAGAATAGGTGGTGGTTCTTTGAATGCCAATGTTGCAGGCAAAGATGGCGAAGATGAGTAAAGAGTCCTAGTTGTGATGAGGGTGAATATAAGACAACAGCATATCAGAAAAGATGGGATGAAAGCATTCCTTGAGGCCATTAGTCTGCAGGTTGTAAGCGGAAATAGTTTTGTGCACCGCGCCCGAAGCATAAAGCACTGCTGCGAGTACTTAGAAGAGATACCATTTTCATCGATCACTGAGGAGGAGATGCGGGGCAACGTGGAGGAGATGTATGGTTTGGAGAAAGAAGTTGGCGATTTCAGTAGCAGAGCCGGAACGAAGAGCTGCTGTTTGACCATATCGGAGAGGTGGTCGACCGCAGAAACGACCCAGCAGTTGTCCGCTGGTGTCGATGCCCAGCACTTAAAAATACAATGCAAGTCGATGCCAAATGAGTATTTGCATCTGTAAGAAAATAGTCGAAGCTTTATTATCAAAATGGCAGATGACGAGACCCGAAGTCAGAGCATGCTTTAGATCTTGAAATGCTGCCTCACATGCAGGAGACAAGACTAAGGGTGTATCGATTTCGAGAAGAACATGTAAAAGGAAGCAAAAGAAGCAAAATTGCGGATGAAGCTGCGACGTTAGCGTTCAAATAGTCGGATTGGGAAAGTGCAAAGCAGCAGCGACTTCCTCGGGGTCGGGCCTAATTCCGTCATTGTTTACGACGTGGCCAAATATTTTAATACATTTTGACACAAAACAGCATTTCTTTGTGTTGAGCTGAAGGCCAACGTTTGAACGTGCTGTCTAAACTTCATCAAGATCAGTGAGGTGATCACAAAATGTCGAAGAAAAAACGACGATGTCTTACAAGTAAAATAGAACACTTTTCCATTTGAACTCTCGTAGAAATGTGTCAATCATGCGCTCATATAGTTGCAAGAACCTCCCAGACCCCGAAAGACATTACGTTGTTGTTGTTGTTATTGACCAAATAAGTTATGACCCATACCAACAAAGGGGGATCGGCCAAGAATTGGGTAGCAAAGAAAATTTTTGAAGTATACTGTATTTAAACAAAAGTGATTTGAGGGGTAGAGGAAAGGAAACAAAACTGGAAATAAGTGAAATATAAAATTAAAAGTGGTAACACACACGGGAGATTCACACTGCAATTGTAGCACAAGTGACGTTTAAATATCCAGCAAAGCAAACGATTTGATTCCAGTAAAAAATTTGCATGGCGGTGCAAACAGACATAGGACTGTGCCCAAGCATGGAGGCGCCAAATGATAACAATATCTGGCTACTTAAACTGAGGCCAAGCTGTTGCAATGGCCTTTCCATCAACTGTCTTGTCAACGTAGTGAAGCGGCGGCAAAACAATAAAAAGTGATCTAATGATTCCTGTTCAACGCAAAATGCGCAGACTGGAGAGAGTGCCAAACCAGACCTGCAAAGATAGAAATTTAAAGGCGGAATATGGCATCGCCGCCTTGTTAGAAAAATCTCTAGTTGCCGTGAATGACATAATTTTCTATTCCAAGAATAACTTAGATGCAGGTAGTCATCAGATCTTAAAAGATGCGCATTTTTCATATTTAATAAAACGTTTCTCCGAAACCTCGCTGCGGTGATGTACGCTGTCGCTGGAAGGATAGATAACACGGGGTCATTGAGGGACTCTTGCCAAACTATCAGCATATTCATTTAAAATCACATGGCTGTGGCCTGGTACCCATACCATTTGTACAATTTTCAAATGATAGGGATCAGGGCGATAAAGGTTTTCACTATTGCAGAATCCGCTGATGAAGAAAGGTTGAACACAATGATAGAGAGTCGGAAATTACTGCCACTTTAGAAAAAGAGCAGTCCAATTTCCTTAAAGCGAGTACCACCGCCACAAACTCCGCTTCAAAAATTGGGGTGAAGTTCAGAAGCCGGACAGAAAACGACCAGTCTAAATGCGTACAATATATACCCACACCCACCTTGGTACAATGAGATGTGTCTATCTACTACAAAACTCGCAGAAAGGCTTCTTAAATTATCTTCTAATAATCCGTTTAGATTAACGAATGATACGTCTTTATCATTATTCGGGAATATGTCGTCAAAGAACATTTCAACAGACGAACCGCTGGTTTGTATGGGTAGAATACTAGGAAGGGAAACATTTAAAGGGTCCAGCAAATTTTTGACCTTAATTGCCTGCGGGGTGTGAAATTGAAATTTGTATAAACCATCCGGTGTGGCAAAAGCAGTCGTCTCTTCGTCATCTTTATGCACGGGGATTTGACATTATTCTGATCGTAAGCCAAGGCTGGAAAAAAGTTGGGAATCTTTTAGACTTTTGAGGAAATCATCAATTCGATGAAGGAGGTACACATCCTTGCGACTGATTCCATTAAGAGCATGGTAATCTGCACACAATCGAACCTATCCATCCTTTTTCTTCTCTAACACAACGGGTGATGACCAGGGAGAGGACGAAGGGCGCACGATGTTGCGAGCGAGCAGGTCAGCAACCTTGCGCTCTATTGAACAGACATGATATAGCCGGCCTCGAACGACGCCCGATCTGTTGGTGTGGATGCTACACATTACTGCTGCGGTTTGACCCAGTGCTCGAGAATTCACGTCGAACGAGGCTGCGTGCTCAGTCAGTACACCGAGCAATGATTTGTGTGCTGATTGTGTTGCGAAGTTCTACACTGAGAGAAAAAGGTGATCTATCGGAGTGACGAGGGTTGGAAATAGGAATAAGGATGACTGGCAGGGTGGGAGTATTGAAGCAACAGTAGAGCCGCAGAGCATAAGGGTGGGCTCTAATGTGAAGTTGGAGCTGGCGAGAAGAGAACCACTGGAGAATCGAAGTAGTGACACGATAATTATGATGGCCCTTCACAGAAGATGGGGCTGGGTATAATCAAGAAGTCCTCATCAGTCACGGCCACAGAAGTAACAGAAAGAATATTTTCGCAGCCAGTGTACAGAATTGCATAGGCACCCATAACCAAGAGAAAACAAAAGCGTTAGGAATCGGCAACAGTGCTGCATTCAGTGGTTTGAAAAGCAGGTGGGGAGCATGTGATAACTGCTGATGCCTTGCGAAGGAAAGTCCAGCTGAGGATGAGTGGATGGACACAGGTTGATAGAATAGTGAACTCAGTGTAGAGCAAGATGTCGTCAATGGTGATTCGTGCTGAACAGAGTCCAGAAGTGTTGATAGGCTTTCCGTTTGCAGCACGTAATAAAAATGCGGTATAAGGAGTGCGTACTTTTCGTTGGCGTAAGCACAAGTCAAGCTACATGATGGAAAAAGCAGCGCCTGTATCAATTAATGCTTCTAGTTCATTGGGTTCAACGATTACAGTCAACATGTGCGATGGGGCAGAATAGAAATTGTAGCGACGGCAAGCGGTGCAAGTTTGCCTCCGGAAACTGCCCAAGTAAGTTTTCCGTGTGGTAGCAAGGGTCGAAGAAGGCGGGCGAAGGAGCGACGAATTCCGACCGCAAGGTGGTAGAGAGCGGCGACACAATGGACGTTCGTTAGTAGACCGGTCATGGGAAGTCTACGGGGTTACAGGGGCGATGGAGCTCATCGTCGTTACAATACTGGAGAGGAGGATATTGGTGCCCATCGTCCCGTCAGAGTGCCCATAGCTGGCACGCTCATTTCGAAGGCATCGAAGACAGACAACTGTAACAAGGCCGCGGATACCACCATAGAAACAAACGGTTGGAATTGGGAGTGGCTTCCGAGCACTATACAGCTGTGGTCACCGCTTTATCGGCCGAGCAGCTGTGCGGGGTGGACAGGAGGAAAGGTAGCAGCGGTAGCAGGAGGCGTCCCAACCTCAGCATACGTCGGAACATGGGACGGTGCTGGTGGTTCAGGAGCCATTGGGCGTGTAAAGGAAGCAAGATCGCTCTTGATGTCACGCACCTCAATAGAAAAAACAGGTGAGCTAGGAGAGACAAAGGCTGAAGACAGGTCACTCTGTAGCTGCTCACGAATAATGGAGCGGATCATTGTGCGCAGATCGGCCTCGGGTGTCTGGCTTTGATCCCAAGTATTGTTGAGCCGCGGCGACTGTAGGTGGTCAAGCTGCTGGCAAGTGGCGCGAATGTCTGATTCCGTGGAGGGATCTTGGCTTCTAGATCAGCATAGGGACCTTGCATTGGAGGTTTGAGTTGGGTGGCGCTGCCTCGTGGTGGCCAAGAAACGCCTGACTGGGTAGTACAACGGCGGCTCTGCCTATGCTGCAGCGCATATCTCGCAGGCTTTCTACGCCGATTCTTGCTTCTTTTTGCCCATTCGTGAGCGTGAAAAGAGTCGTCATGTATCATGGACATCGTTGTGAACAAGCAGTAACCTAACATTAAAAAAAAAAAAAGAAGCGCGGCGGCTGCCTTCCGGCGAAATGTTCAAAGCATGCGGTATTGATCTTGCCGTGTACCATCCATCCTGAAACATCGTCACCGCTGCTCTTTTTGCTTGCGTCGTAGGGTGCCACGAACAAGCTAACGATTTCATTGTTCAATTCTACTGCTTTTTTTCAAGCCGCACGAAACGGGCTACGGTGCAATTGGTACGGGCGGTCATGTGCATGCATGCATGCACTGGTTAGAGAAACGCCCTTCGCTCTAAGCTGGCCTCTCCGCCTGCTCAGAGCTGAAATATATATAGTGCAGCTATATACGCGTGTTTATTTCTGATCGAGAACAAAGCCGTCAGTTATGCGACTGTTTTCGGCAGCTGTGTAAGTAAGAACTGCACGTGAGTACGTCAAGCAACGAAAGGTGAGGACGATAAACTAGAGTTTACTGAAAACGTTTGCTATCTCGATGAAAGCAGCCATTCACTTTCAAGAGAAAACAGCAATAGACGTTATTTGGGGCATATTTATAATTACTAAGCAGCCGACAATAGCATTTTGGTCATGCACTGCGCGTTCTTGATCTGATAGAGCGCTTAATTCTAATATGCAACGTCCCCACTGCCCCCAACAAGCAAAACCTCTGGCTCGAGAGCCGCAAGCACATAAATCAAAGGCTATTAGCAGTTGAGCAGTGAAACGAGGTCAGCGTGCCTTCTGATATCTGCACCTAACGACGAACACAAGCGCCTGCCGCGGTTTGATCCGAACGCATCTGCAGTCCCAGCTTCAGCTTTCTGTGGGCCTTTCCAGTACGTGAACTGTATTTCCAAACATTACGAGCGTGACTTATCAGCTAAACGGTGCGTAAAAAGCGAAAAACAGCTTTAGGATCAACTTACAAGCTCAAATGCTTACATTGAACGCAAACCCCAACGACCCATGCACTGCCATCCCAAGGTGCCCATCGGAAGGACTGTTTCTGCCTCGGAGGGGTTATTTACGCTGCCTATCCGTGTTGCAGATTCGTGGATTCACTTGCTTCAGCTCAGCTGCGTGTAAAGCTTTTGTAGAGCTCCACGAATTCGCGCGACACTCGCCTGGCTATATCGACTGGCAGCGCGACGAGACTTCGCCTCCGATTGCTGCATGTCGTATAATGCCTGACCGTTGGATTGTGTATTGCCTTTGTTTATGTCGTGACAGCCCTATAAGAATTTTCAGCTCCTTAAATTTGTTGTAATTCATACATAATAGAAATTAAAGCGGTGGATCCATACTGACTCCACGAATTTGAATGCAGACGCCGGGGATTTGTACTACCCAGCAGATGCATAGGGGACGCTTTTTAGCACCGTTTTCGCGGCGCCCCCTGGGCAACGCAAGGCTCCCACGGGCAAAATAGCCAATGCCTACCAAAATATGGCGAGCAACGTCACCTTCAATCATTGAGGTACTGTCCCGTCGACGAAGGACGAGTACGGCCTCGATGCAAGAAGTTTAGGTCACACCCGGAAGCTCAACGAGGAGGTCTGGTTGCGTTTGGAAAGCTGTTGTACCACTACCAACAATGCCGAAGATTTGTCGGGTCTGCGAAGTGAAATGAGTCCAGTCGAGAATGGCATCCTCATTGTTGAGGAAACACGTTTTCGCTGCGTCATCTAGATAGATGGAGACGTCGATCAGCTTCATAGAAGCGTCTCAGAGTTTATAACTTAACAGACCAAGCAATCTGGCCGAAGGGCCGACGAATGGCAAGGGACGTCGGGTTAACAGAGGAAGCATGGGCGCCCGGCAAATGCACGTCTGTAGCGGCAGCCGCCGTAATGGTAACTGCAGTTGGGTGATGCGAGTCGGATTGCACCATGACAGCTGATGTGCCACCAACAATGCGACCGGGAAAGAGCTCCTGGGGGTGCCGCATAGAGGGTGCTGTGAACTTGACACTGCTCGACAAGTTTTGAGACAAAAGGAAGCGCCGGTAGATTCACTTTGTATTACCAGCCCAGCAAAGCAGAAGCAACAAACCAGCAGCATTTCATTCACACTTAGTCTTCTCTCTGACGAGATAACCTATGATGATGAATACAGACGGAGGGGATGTGCACGCACAGTGCTTACGTATGCATATATCCATATATCCATATATCTCTTACATCTATAGCGTGCAAATTACTTGAGCATATTCTATCTTCCCAAATGATAAATTTTCTCATCAGTGAGGATATACTTTTTGCTAACCAGCATGGTTTTCAGCGTGGGCGGTCGTGTGAAACCCAGCTTTTTGAGCTAACTACAGACATCCACTACAGTTTACACAATTTAGAACAGATAGATGCCATATTTATTGATTTCGAAAAAGCCTTTGATCGCGTAGCACATAAACGATTATTACTTAAAATGAGGCACATTAACATTAATAGCACAGTGGTTAATTGGGTTGAGGAATATTTGAGCACTAGGCGACAGGCCGTTAAAATAGAGCATGCCCTATCTTCATTTCAGGTAATAATATCCGGTGTACCCCAGGGTTCCGTCTTAGGGCCCACATTATTCCTGATCTACATAAATGATATCTCCCTTAACATTACTTCTTCGCTCAGATTGTTTGCAGATGATTGCGTTATTTATCGCTCTGTGACTAACCTCACCGAATGTTTACAACTAGAAAATGACCTACAACGCCTAATCAAATGGTGCTCTGAATGGCAGATGACTATGAATATTAAAAAAACTAAACTTGTTCGTTTCACAACACGTAATCAAGCAATTTACTGCACTTATAAGATTGATAACCTAGCCATTGAGAACAGATCCAGTCACAAGTACTTAGGAGTATACCTGTCAGCCAACCTGTCTTGGAACACACACATTGACAACATATTAGGGAACTCTTACAAAACCCTGGGTTTCATGCGACGGTCATTACGTCATTGCAACAAAGACACTAAACTTCTTGTTTATAACACAATTGTACGGCCGAAACTCGAATATGCCTCGATTATCTGGAATCCTCATCAATCATACCTAATAGCTAAACTTGAATCTCTGCAAAACAAAGCTGCGCGTTTTATTGCATGCAATTATTCCTCGTATTCTAGCATTTCTTTAATTAAGCGAGAGTTAGGTCTCCGCCTTTTAGAGATCAGGCGAAAAATTAATCGCCTAATATTTTTCCACAAGCTTTACTATAACCCTTCAAATTACAGCATCGAGAAAATAAAACCGGCCACTCAAATCTTTCCTCGCCGCGACCATGATCACAAAGTGGAGCCTTCTTTTGCTCGAACAAATTTGTTACAGTATTCATTCCTTCATCTCTCAATTAGTGAATGGAACAATCTAAATAAAAATATTGTTTGCCTCACGAACCATGAAAAATTTAGAGAAGCCTTGAAAACGATGTTCTCTGCTTAGTCGGAAATGTTTAATAAATTGAGAACTACGCCTGTTTTATAGTTTTTACGCTCGTTTATTTTTGTTTTTCTCTGATTTGTGCTCGTGTTGCCATTGATCTACGTATGTAATATTGTTTGTAATTGTTTGTTAGTTCTGTATATCACTTTTTCTCATTTTTTTGTTGTTAACATGTGATGACACTATGAAACGTTTGTACAATGTTATTATGACTTCTCCCCCCCCCCTATGTAATGCCCACTTGGGCCTTTAGGGTAATTAAATGAAATGAAATGAAATGTTCAAAATTTGTATGGAATATCAGTAACAATAAGTACAAAAGACACATCACAATACGAACTAAGCAACAAAGTAAACAGATTAGCATAAAAACAAAAACAAATAGAATACATACACGTTTAGAGAAAAACCATTGGAAAGCAAGCGCATAATAAAAACCTGCACATCTACACTTTCAGTCCTTGTCCAGAAAGTACATTCGCAGTTCTTCAACGCCATAACTAGAAACACCTTTTTGCTTATTCAGAATAAATGGCAGATAATGCTGCAATTACTGATGTTGGTTATTTTTTCTAAACCTTGGGAGGAACATACTTCATCGCTGTGGGTGGATAGTGTATCATGACGTCTTTTTAAAGATACCAGGTTTGCCAAAAATTTATAAAACCTGAACAAGAAAACTAGAAGGAGCGTAGCAGATGATGCAGATACAAGTATTCAGCTCGAATTATGTTGTAGCTTATGAAGGCACTTCGCGTGGGAGGCAGGTATTCTAGGAAGCATATCTACCTTTGCCATGCTTCCTTTAGTAGTCGGAGCCCATATTAGCCTAAAGTAAGTAATAGGCGAAGCAAACAGTGCATAGTAAATATGAATTTTGGGTTGTGATGGAATGTGTCGACAACGACATAAGCCTCCCATTACTCTTATTAGGTTTTTACAGCCTTCTTTTGCGTGTTTATACCAAGTTAAATCGGCTGAAAACGTGACCCCAAGAACTTTATGTTCATTCATGACTTGAACTTTTAGGCGTTGATATCTGGCAGCAAGACGTGTTTGCACTATTTTATTTTTGAGTTCTGAATATGACAAAAATTTGTCTTATTAGGATTTATACTCAGTGCAGTTCAGTTGTTCAGTCGTGTCCGACTCTTCGTGATCCTATAGACCATATCACGCCACGCTTTCCGGTCTCTCACTATCTTTATAACATCACATGACGTCATCTGCAGCACCTCGAGGATGCCATTTAACCATCGCGTTTGCTGCCTACCCCTTCTCCGGTGACCCTCAACCTTTTTCAACATCCAATCTTTCTCCAGCGACTCCTCTCTTCTCATCAGATGACCAAAGTAGCTGAGCTTCAACTTTATAATTTGACCCTGCAATGAGCAGTCAGGGTTTATGGTCGACAATATCGACTGATTTGACCTTCTGGCAGTCCAAGGAACTCTCAAGAGTTTCCGCCAATACCACAATTCAAACGCGTCAATTCTTCGGCGGTCAGCCTTCTTCACAGTCCAACTCTTGCATCCTTACATCACAACTGGAAAGACCATAGCACGAATTATACGGATTTTGGTTGGCAATCTAATGTCCCTGCTCTTTACTAGGCGGACTAGGCTAGCCATGGCTGTTTTTCCCAGAAGCAGGCGTCTCCTAATTTCTTGGCTGCAGTGTCCTTCCGGGGTAATCTTGGAGCCCAAGACCGAGAATATGTCACAGCTTCCACTTGTTGTCCCTTGATGCTCCAAGACTTTATAGGGCAATACGCCAAGATCTTTGTCTTTTTAATGTTCAGCTTAAGCCCAAACTTGTCACTCTCTTCTTGTACGCGCATCAGAAGTGTCCTGAGTTCCACTTCACTTTCCGCCATTAAAGTGGTATCATCCGCATATCTAAGGTTGTTTATACCTTTTCCAGCAATCTTCACTCCAGCTAAAGACTCGTTCAGACCGACCTTCCTTATGATGCACTCAGCATATAGGTTAAATAGGCAGGGCGACAGTATGCAGCCTAGTCTCACTCTATTGTCAATCAGAAACCAATCAGTAAGACCATGCCCAGTACTGACTATGACCTCTTGCCCTTCATACAGGTTCCTGAGGAGACAGATGAGGTGAATTGGAACTCCCATCTATTTTAGAGCTTGTCACAATCTGTTGTGATCTACGCAGGGAAACACTTTCGCATAATTATTAAGCATAAGTAGATGGACTTCTGGAACTCTCTTGCGCTTTCCATGATCCAGTGAAGATCTAATTCTTGAAATCGACTCCTCATTTCCACAGCATATTCTGATGGAAATTGATCCAGATCATACCTGAAAGGCCTTCTAGTTTTCTGCGTTTTCCTCAATAGAAGCGTAAATTTGCCAACATGAAGCAGATTAGTGGAGCCACAATCGGCCCCAGGTTGTTTTCTTGACAAAACTCTACTAGCCTCTGCCCAGCTTCATTTGGCTCACCAAGACTGAAATTGCCTGTAATTCCGGATATTTCTTTACTCCCCGCCTTATCATTCCAATCTCCTATGAGAAAAAGGATGTCTGATGATGGAGTGCGGTGTAAAAGGCTTTGCAGGTCAGCATAAAACCTTTCAACGTCAGCTTCTTCAGCAGTAGTGGTTGGTGCATAGACTTGGATAACTGTTATGTTGAAAGGGTGACCTTGGATCCGAAGTGAAATCATTCGGCTGTTTTCGGGGGTGTACCCTAGCACTGCTTTGCCCATTCTTCTGGTACCCCGCCGGGGTGGCGCAGTGGTTACAGCGCTCGACTACTGTTCCCAAGGACGCGGGATAGAATCCCGGCCTCGGCGGCAGCTTTTCGATGGAGGCGAAAAGCAAGGCGCCCGTGTGCTGTACGATGTCAGTGCACGTTAAAGATCCCCAGGTGGTCGAAATTTCCGGAGTCCTTCACTACGGCGTCTCTCATAGCCGAAGTCGCTTTAGGACGTTAAACCCCACAAACCAACCAACCAACCATTCTTCTGTTTACTATGAGGGCGACCCCATTCCTTCTCCTGGATTCGTGCCCACAATAAAATACATAATGGTCGCCGGAATTCAATTCTCCCATTCCGGTCCACTTGAGCTCGCTGATACTCACGATATTAATGTTCAATCTGACCATTTCTCGCTTGACGACATCCAGTTTACCTTGCATCATAGATCTTACATTCCATGTTGCTATGTGATATATCTCCTTGCAACTTCTTAATTTCCTGTCACTTCCCGACTCATCCACAACTGAGCGTCCTTTTGGCTTGAGCCTAGCCGCTTGATTCGTCCTGGAGCTACTAGGAATCGCCCTTTGTTCATCCCCAGTAGCATGTCGGACGCCTTCCAACCTGGGGGGCTCATCTTCCGGTGCCCTATCATTAATGCTATTGTGACTGGCCATAGATCTTTCTTGGCAGGAAATACTGGAGTGGGTTGTCATTACCTTCTCCGGTGAATCAGATTTTGTCAGTACTCTCTGCCGTGACCTGTCTATCTTGGGTGGCCCTACACAGCAGAGCTCACGACTTCAACAAGTTTCGAAGCCCCTTCGCCACGACAAGGCAGTGATTCATGAAGGGTAGGATTTATACTAATACAGTTCAAATTCGACAAGAGATATAATTTTTCAAGTATTTCATTGCATTTGAGAATTAAGCCATCACCCTTAGGACTTGAAATTAGTTTGCCGTGGTTGCATACACGACAAATTTTGTGGTTGGATCAATGTTCACAACACCAATAATGCATACAATAAAAAGCAAAGGCCCTAACACGCTACATTTTGGAACTCAATTTTGCACTAAAAAAAAACAAGATCGCTGCTCACCTACGTACACTGACGGCTGTCTGTTGTTAAAATAAGACGTTATTAGAACCATGAGTGTTCCGCGGATTCATCACAGTGAAAGCTTTAAGTTAGTATAATTTGATTGAGAGCGTCAAATGTCTTAGTCAAAACAATAAACAGGCCTATAGTAAATAGGTCATATTCAATATTTTGTAAAATGTTTCCTAAAAGGTTAGTAAGAGAGTTTCTGTTGATCGCACTTTACGAATTCCAAATTGTTGATCTGATGTATTATTCTTAGCATGTAAAAAATTAGATCACCAAGAGAAACAACCTTCTCTAGTTGTTTGGAAAAAAACATGAATGATAGAGACCGGCCTGTAATTGATTATGTCATTTCTGTTACGCCATTATATATGATAACCACTCTGTTTTTCTTTATTTCACTAGTTGTTTCTAGAATCAGATCGAAAATATGAGCGATAACGCGTGCTGTGAATCCTATAACATACCTCAGAGGCTGTATTTGAGTGTTTTCTATGTCTAAGAACTTGCTGCTCTTTAGGTTCATGAATGTTGTGTAAACTTCTAAAGTATCTATACGTTCAAGGATAAAGCTGTCTGCGCATGCGTTTCCTGGCGTTTGGGAATTCTCCAACTGGTTCATACGTATCCCTACATTCGTGAAGTGACTAATAAAATGATCTGCAAGTACATTCCCGCGATGCTGACGTGTTAAGCTTAGCTTTCTTATTCCTGTCTAGATCATTAGTAATTGTTTGCAGTTCAACCCCTGAATTACTTAGAAGGCAATGTCATCAGCGAATCGCAGATTGCTGAGGTGTTTTCTATTAACCCTTATACATAACTGCTCCCATTCCAATTCTCTAACTACTTCGTCTAAGCAAGCATTGAATAGTACTGGGGAGGTCATGTCTTCTCGCCTAGCACCTTTCTTTACGACATTTTAGTTACTTTCATTGTGTGGAACAATGGTTGCTGTGCAGCCGTTCCAGACATCTTTCAGTATTTCAACATACGGCACGTCTCCACAGTGATTTTGCAATGCCTCTATTACTGCTGAGGTATGTACCGAGTCGAATTCTTTTTCTTAATCAATGCGTAATACTTTCATATACCACTTATTAATGTAGCGAAAGCTACATTATGACAATAGAAGGGAGGTTCAGTATACCTTTCATAGGCAGCGACTAACCATGCACCATAAACACGGCAACCATGGACGCTGCACCGCTCCAGTCTACACCACTGTGCCGGCTGGTCACGTCACGAGTGCGTTATTCATCTTGTCTACGATTGCGCAAGCCGTTCGCCAGCTCCCTCCTCTGTGCGAGTATCCTTCATTGTGTCTGACTCCGTATGATCACGTAAATAACTGCGCAGCTAAATGATAGCCTCACAGTGCCACCAGGCTCTAGCAGCCTCGCCAGAGTTACCTGCGACGCGCCACATCACGGCCTCCGGTTGTTGTGTTGCTGAGCCTAATGTCTCCCTCTCACTCACCTTGGGGCTTTTTGTAGCAAGATATATTTGTTTTCTTCATGGAAGTGAGACGGAGGTGCTTGCCACCAAATTCTCCAATGAACATCGACATCTGTTCCGGGGCACTGCCGTTGCTTACGTCAACCATCTGCAGGAAGTTGCCGAATGTTTGCTTCCGGGGAAGTCTCCCCTAGCACCGAACCGGATGCCGTCCACGCTGATAACATCAATTCTATCCTTTCCGCCGCTGAGAAGAGGCAACTGCAAGGTCTACTGCTGGAGACTCGTGTGTGCTTGACGTCTTCGTCTAAAGTGCAGCAAACGTCGCTCATTAAACGCCGAATTATCACCCATGAAGGCACTCGACCCATCCATCAGCAGCCCTATCGTGTGTCTCGGGATGTAAAATGTCGGAAAGAGGGATGTCGGAAGCTAAACAGTATGACAAAGAAGGATGTCGATCAGGTCACGGATCGACGACTCTCTCGACCGACTTCGCCGAGCCAAGAACTTCTCCTCGATTTATCTCAGAATTGGTTATTGGCAAATCGAAGTTGATGATAGGGACCGTGAGAAAACTGCCTTCGTTACACCAGATGGGCTCTGAATTCTGCGTCCTCCCATTCGGGCTCTACTGTGCTCCTGCCACCTTCCAGCGATTATGGACACTGTGCTCACAGGTCTGAAATGGCAAACAAGCCTTGTTTATCTCGGCGACGTGGTAATCCTTTCGCTGACGTTCACGGAACACCTGCGCCGCCTGATAACTATTCTTGAAGCTGTCCGGCCTGCCAACCTTTCTCTCAAGCTTCAGAAGTGCCACTTCTGGTTCACCAAATTGAAGGTTTGCCCAGCGTTTTGGGACATGTACTACTCACGCCATCTACCGGCAGGTGGCGGCAACAGGGCGCGTTACTTAACGGGAACGGTTACAAAAAAATACGTAAAACGTGAACAAAAATACGTACGCAAAATGATTCCGGGATTTATATAGTATAGAGTTAGCCGAAGATTGTGCCGAAGTTTCAGCTCTGTGCTCTTATTCCACGAGCTTCCCAGCGCGTCTGAATATTATGCATTGCTTCCTATGGCAAGGCACCAAAATTTCCCTCTTTTTCAGACTTTGAAACTGTATAGCGACGTAACGCGGATAGATATCGAAAATGATTCCCGGTTTTAGGTACCCTAACATATGCTGATTAAGATGGTTTGCGTCGATCTGGCATTGATTTAATCATGCAGCTTCCTGGGGCCGTTTTATGTGCAACCTGATGTCGCGTCGCATATGAAACACGGCGCCTGCAGTGGGCAGTTACGCATGAGAGATGGTTGGGTGATTCCACATCAGATGGATCAAAGCGTGGCTTGTCGAAATTTTTATGTGATGCTTCCTGATGTTTAAATAAAAAAATATCTGCAACTGGTTTTAATCCATTTTTGTTTTCTATAAGCACCGGGTATAATTATTGGCCACGAGGTCTAGCGCCGCGATTAAATGCTCTGCTGTTTGGCTAAGTTTTCATGAATCACATAAATGTTAGTTATGTAAATAAAATCGTTTGACTACATATCAAAATGTTTTTATTTCCGCTCAATTATTTTTATTTTTGTTTTTTATAGTGAAATTTTTAATTAAACGTCAACCCAAGGAAACGACTTTTTTTTGCTATTTTGCGTATGTAAAAAAAAATTTACTACAAAGCAACAGAAATCCGCATTATGTTTCATGTGAACGTATCTATCAAACTGCCAGCGCTCCTATCTAACGTCTCCGATTAAGCGTTATGATCGGGCTAACTTCAACAAACGCTGCGCAATGGAATGTTCGGACAACAATGAAAATACTTTGTATTTCTTAAAATTAGTCCACATATCATCCTCTACATCAACTTTCATAATCACTAAAAACTTATTGCGTAATTTCATTGCACTAATAGTTACGGCTTCTTTAATGAGGTCCCTCCGCAAGGCTCAGCGCGCAATGCGGATTGTAGAGTCTACGGGGTCATTCCAAGCCAACGCATCCAGACATTGCACTCGACCATCTTCGATTTCTTTTTAAAAAATTATGGCCTGTTGTATTACTGTGATGAATATTATCCTGGCCTTGTTT